>JAOUQU010060427.1:0-16776 GCA_028566735.1 Ammoglanis amapaensis
TGTGTGGGTGTGTGTGTGTGTGTGTGTGTGTGTGTGTGTGTGTGTGTGTGTGTGTGTGTGTGTGTGTGTGTGTGTTGGAATAAATAGGGTGCGGATGAGTAAATGTGTGTGTGTGTTGCTACTTCTCCTCCACCGAACAGGACACGATGTGACTCTGACCAGGATAAATCGGTGATAAATCGGACAGTGACTGAATGAACGGATGTGAGTTTTATATTTGTAGCGCTTTCCGTCGCTCCGCTGTCGTCTCGGTCTCGCATCTGACAACATGGCTGTATCCAGGTCACGTGTGTCAGTCCTCTGCGTGTTCTTCAGCTATGTTCCAGCTGTTTTACGTCACGCCTCACACCGCTGATTCACCGCAGGGTGCGCTATTTTCCCTACATTACATCCAACTGATGACATAGAAAGGCTTAAAAAAGAAGGCACATGGTGTGCTAACTAACCTAATCTGAGAGACAGAAACTAGCAGGAAATTTAGTTATTTATAACTGCTGCAGTCACGACCCCTGCTGGCTGGTCGATGGTACTGCACCAAAGTAAATGGATGAATGAAAAGAAATAGAACAGAAACGTCGTCCGACAGCTTCTATGATCGAATTCCGTTTACTTTACCACGCACACTCACACACGGGAACACAAACACACATACATATTTTGATCATAGCCCTGGAACACTGTTCATGAAAGAATTGCAATCGGCTTGCTCAAGAGGGGTGTTTGGTCTGGTGGTCCTAAACTCTGTAAAGCTGCTTTGTGACCATGTTTATTGTTATAATAAAAAAGACGCTATACAAATAAAATTGACCTGGTTCGAATCCTGCTTTCTGATTGGGCATGCTAGAGTAAAAAGTAAAAGATCGCTATCTAGTTATTAGACACAGTAGACTTTCGTTGAGAAAGCCGAGGAGCAACTGTGGCGAGGAAAACTTCCGAAAATATTTGGAGGAACCAGGAGAAGAACCAGACTCAGCAGGGATCACAGTCCTTCATGGGTAGACTGTAGAAGATGTAAAATAAACAGGATTAAAGAAACCATACTAAAACAAACCACAGTCATAAATCGAACCCTGATGCTTACAGTTTGGTGTTACTGGAGCCGTATGCCTGGCTGATCAGGTGTCCACATACTTCTGGAGTTTGTCGCTCTGCCGCAGGCTTCAGTCACGACTTGATTTGAGCAGAATTACCAGCAGAGCAGATTATCGAGTCTTTAAGCTCCTGCATGAGAAATGAGATCCATCCTTCTCCTCCCTGAGAGATGCTGCCAGCTTGACTCTGAAGATGCCACCTGATCTGTTGTGATGATGTGATGATGTTCTGATTGGCATCGAAATACAAGTGGGCATAAAAAATAACGGGACTTCTTCTGGAAGATCTGAGGAAAATGAAATGGATGGATTAATAGACAGATATAGACAGACAAACACAGACAGATTGGAAGATAGATAGACTGATAGACAGACAGACATGGGAAGACAGATAAAAAGACAGACAGATATAAACAGACAGTCAGATAGAGACAGACAGCCAGATATAGATTGACAGAAATAGGGACAGACAGACAGATAGATAGACAGATCGACAGATAGACGGATAGATAGATAGACAGACAGACAGATAATACTATTTGCAGTCCGCGTCACTCAAATCTAGTAAATGTTTGATGAAATGTTGTCGTTAGTGTCAACAATGATGTAAACACGATGCATCTCATAATGAAAATCGTTCCTCCGTCTTGTGTTTTTGAGTTTCTCGTGTGTTTGTTTGCATAAATAATGTTGACAGATTCTTTATGGAATTTTAAGCAGCTTTTAAAAGCAAAGTTGGTGTTTGTTTGGATGCCGGTACATTAGCTGGTGATTGCATTTTTTGCTTTCTGCTGTTATCGATATGCATTCGACCCAACGCATTTGCTGACAGAAGTGCCAACGTGTGCAACTGCTGAGTGGTTCTACGGTCATTTAATCCCAAAGTTTCTTAAGTCACGTGTGTCCTCATTTCAAACGAATGACTGATAGAGATAAATAAGGAACTTTTGGGATTAATAAGGGATTAATAAGGATTTGGGATTAATAAGGAACTTTATCAAGACCCAGAGTTCAGATTCATTCCATTAGGTCCTTTCACCCAGTCTCTTATGCCGGGTCAGTTTCACCCAGTCTCTTTTACCAGGTCCATTTAAAACAGTTTCTTAGCCCAGGTGCATTTAACCCAGTCTCTTTTATTGTGGCTAAATTGAAGTCCAGATTGCCAGATCCATTTTACTAGATTTAGTTAACCCAGTGACTTTTACCAGGTCTCTATTTTGAGGGCAGCTTTGGACTGGTGGTTAGAAAACTGGGCATGTGATCGGAATATTGCCAGTTTGACTTACTGGTCCCTGGGCACTGCGGTAAGGGCTGCCCACCGCTTCACTCGATTTCACCCCAGTTTTTTTCACCAGGTCCAGTTCACCAGGTTCATTCTGCCTGATCTATTCTAGATGATGTAACACAATTTTACAGGAGCACAACGGGGTGTGATTCTGTCCTACCAGGTCACGTTTGATTTTGCCTGAATCTACTAAACTTTTATGTTGTTCCCTCCTGCTGGTCTTCATACAGACTGGTGCCCTCCGGCCTGTAACTCACCAGACCGACCACGCAAAAAAAATGCTCAGAAAAATGTGTGAGACATGATGCAGAAATAAATAACTAGAAGCTCTTGCCTCATAGCTCCGAAAAATCGAATCGTAATAAATTGACACACACTGCTCTTCATCCTCAAACATTTACAAATGGAATTCTGTAAGTCAATTTGATTAAAAACATCATTAGATGCCTGAAATGAAAACGAATCGAAAGAAACAACAACAACAACACCAGAGACATTTTGAGTTCTGCTAGCAGACTGTCTGTACACCCACCATCGCACCCCTACACACAGAGCCTTTGATGATCCTTGTGAAGTGTCCAGAAGACGGCGGGGTCCGTCCTTTAAAACGAGTCACAGAGTCCAAAGAACTGTCACTGTTTCTCGGTGTGAAGAACATTGGCACAACCCCAAACCCGCCTGGAGCTGGTTGCCCTGCCAAACCGAACATTCAGGCAAGAAATAGTCAAGAGGATCAGGACTGTTGAGAAGGTTATAAATCAGACTGGATCTGCTCAAGAGTCCAGCGGCGTCTCTCGACTTCTGGGAAGTTCATATATTTTTAATAAGAAACAGAGCCGGACTTCTGGCAGGTTGTTTACTCGAACGTGAATGTGGACTCATCTGTCCACAGCACATGTTCGGTGTGTTTCTTGATGCAACGTTGTACTGCATTGAAATGAAATGATTTGAAAAGAAATTTAAAAAAGGTTTAATGTGATGACACAATAATGAAAGGTACACGAAACAGCACACTGTACACGGCACATACAAAACGGGGTTAAATCTTAACCGGATTGCTTTATAATGAATTATTAGTAACAAAATTTCAAACTAATAGTAGTAAATAATTAAAAAAGCACTGTGTTATAGAGTTTAAAAACGTTTACATGTTATACAAAGATGAATTAAAGAAACTGTTGTGTTCGCATCACACATGACAGATACGGCACCCCCTTCTGTTCAAAATGTATCCCAGTGACATTTACCGAGAGCTTTCTGTGCGGAGTTCTTGATGTGTCTGTGTCGGTTTCCTCCAGGTACTTCGGTTTCCTCCAATAGTCCAAAAAACATGCACTAAGTTTGATCTGAGATGTGAAATTATCCTGTAGATCCTCGTAGCGCGATGAATTGTAGAAAGACCTGGCAACCAACTCCGCAACGCATTTGCTAAGAAACGATACGACTGGATACAGGGGGGAAATGAACTAGAAGGTCACAGATCCAAGCCTCACTACCCCCAAGTTGGGCCCCTGTGCAATTCCTTGAAACCTCGATTGCTCAAAGAGGTGTTGTGTTGTAGTTGTCGCTTTAGGTAACGATGTCTGCAGAAACCGGAAATGTCCTTCTACATACACAAACAGTACAAATGTACTTTTACTCGCTCCTCGTCCGGTCTGGATTCCATGTCGCATCGTTTGGAACTACAACTTGAATAAACACATGTTGTTCCAAGTCTCTCAACATCTGGACTTAAGTTCTAGACTTCCTGAGAACTTCATCCATCCACCGGGTAAATAAATGCCCCGACCGAACATATCTGTGACTCCTTCTGTCCTTGCACTCGTCTCCACGGGAGAGAAATGAGATTTTCTCCTTCAGTGCTCAAACACACGTCGAGCTCCTTTAACACCCCTGCGGTAACAGTCTCTCCCCTACCCCCCACCCCCCCCCCAAAAAAAAGTCATGTAACGCCGAAACATACGAAATAGCTGCACATAATCATCATATGTTTAATCTTCATCATTTACAAAGTGCTTTTCGTCAATTACACATCCAATTACACACACTTTATTACGCAATCTAACTGAAATGAGTGTGTGCGTTTCTTTTTATTGCTTCCCAAAGGATTGTTTGTTAAGTTTATCTCCAAAGTTTAGCCTCTCTCTAATAGAAAATATGGTAATAGCATTAATATTCGTATATTGATATTGGTAGTGATATTGTAGCATTAAAAACGCAAATCTATGCTCTTTTTATAATTTTTTTGTTTGTTTTTAGCTTATTATTTCTAGAAGATCCATCCATCCACCGATGATCTAGTTTTACCTAACAAACACTGAATAAATACACTAAACGCTTGAACAAGTTACCATTGCAGGAGACAAACACACACACGACAATTTCAGTATCTTCAAGTGTATCTTAGCATGACTGGATATCTTTGGACTTTGGGAGGAAACTGGAGTATACAGGGAGAACATGCTTCGTATACTCCTCACAGAAATCCCCGGATTGTCTTACCTGGAAATCGAACCCAGGACTTTTTGCTTGTAAGGCGACACTGCTAAGCACTAAAGCCGCCGTGTTTTATTTATCAATATCTATTCAATTTTCTGTAATATCATATTTTTGAGAGATCCGTATCGCGTACGGAGAGTCGCCTCGATTGCTCAAAACGGTGTTCTGTTGTAATTGTATATGACTTTGGATAAGAGCATGAGCTCAATGCTGAAAATGTAAATGTACCCCAAGTGAAAGACGACTTTTCTATTTAAATATTATTTTTATTGATTCGTGTTTGAGATCCGAACCCGGGTCATTAGGTATGACTACATTACAGGCTTGTGTAAAAACATGCTTAGGAACAGCACTTCTTCATTCCCGGCACGTTGGCAACGCGCTCACAAGACAGCCAAAGCAGAAAAGAAAAACTGTTTTGCTCGTTTGAAACAGAAATAAATAATAAAATGAAAAATAAAGCGAGTCTGAATAGTGGGATCGATCACATTAGTCATTAGTGCCATTCTTTCTCTCCGTGAGAGTGAAAATGAGCCTCGATCCAATGAAGACTATAGAGCGATCGATCACACCCTTCGTCGTGCTCCCCTGCCGTACATCTACGCCGCCTTTACTGTGCCCAAACGAGTGTGGCCTTTACGGCACGTTAGCATTCTGCTCACGAATGCCACGTGAGTATGAAGTGATACAGAAACAGAATCCACACGTCATGAAGCGCATCGAGTAGATCGCTCTCGGCTAATATTTGGGGGGTAGAGTGGGACGGGTGGTATCTGACGGCCTTCTGGACGCTCTGTTTGTGCCTGGCAGGCGTGCAGAATCTTTTCAGGGAATCATTTTAGAAACGCTTCGCCTCCTTCAGTAAAACTATGTGGTGTCCTGATCTCAAATCAAACATTATCTACACAGATATGCCTGCAGGGTAGACAGTGTATTGTTCAGTAATTGGGGCTTTCAATGACAAAATGATCATATATGAGTCGGTGTCTTGTATTCTTTTCATATGGAGATCCGTATCGCGCACATAGGTGAAAAGAAATGCTTGGTTTTCTGAATCTTTGACTAAGAAAGAGAGGGATGGAGCGCTGGGTCACAAGACCTGGCCTTGACAATCAACTGATCTAATCCAAGTTGAAATGATTCAGGATGGATTGGAGAACCTGGATTGAAAGCAAAGTAATCGACAAGTGTGCAAAGCTGTCATCAAAGCTAAAAAGGAGCTACTTGGAAGAATCTAAAATGTTACTTGTTTCGTCATAGTTTCAGAATCTTCGGTATTTAACTAGATTGTATAATCAAGAACAGTCACAAAAAGCCATTGGATGAGAGTTTATGTCCAAACGTTTGACTGGTACTGTATATAGAACGTGAAGGAAGGTCTGGCGTGACTTTTTAAATGCTCTGCTTGTGCCTGGCAGACGTTCAGAATCATTTCAGGGACACTTAATGTTTTTCAGGCTATTACAATTCTCTTCACAGATACGTCTGTAGGAGTCGTGTGGGCTCGGAATCGTCCAGTAAGGCCCAGTGTTTAACTATTGATTAAAAAAAAGAAATAATAATTGACTCAGAGTCCCCTAGTGCAGTCAATAATCCTGGAAAAGGATCGTCTACGGTATCGGTCGTAACAGCTCGATACCAGGTTCAGTACCTCTATTAAAAAAACGAATTCTTTGACCACCTTGACATGAGGTTTTTATATTATCCTCATGCCAGGTCAACCGAAGATACTGTGATATATGCTGGTTTGTTACTACTAAATTGATCTTTGCGTTTTTGTCCTGGGCAAATCACATTTGTGTCCATCCTCCCAGACCCACGTAGGCTACCAGCAGTTTAAACAGATCCATATGACATCACAAGATGTCATCGTCTCACGTGCCGATAATATAGATTTTCTCTTCCATCGTGCGTGATTCCTTTTTACTTCTTTCTGTTAAGTTCAACAGGTGACCCCCCCCCCCCATCACCCCTTTTCCTCCAGACCCTAGGGGGTCATACATTGTGTTCAGGATTTTATTTATGACCCCCTGGTGAGTTAAACAGTACATCAACATTGGGGCAGCAGTAGCTTTGTTGGTATTGATGGTCGATTTGATTGCTGGTTTGATTGCTAGAGTCGACAGGTCGTGACTGAAGTGCTCTTGAGCGAGGCACCTTAATCTTAACTGCTCCTCCGGGGACTCCTTAGCTAGTGCTGCCCATCACTTTTGGCATGTGTGCTCACTACAGCCCCCTAGTGTGTGTGTATACTAGTATGTGTTAAGAATTACAGAAACATATCTGGTAATGAAATCGGCACTCTGGTCCCATTGCGGTTTACAAGATGTCGTGCAAAGCGTCCAAAAGGGGGCGTTGTTTTTGCTTTTAATGATTATTGTTATTTTTGTTATTCTTTTTATTCAGGGCAAAGCTGTTCCGTGGGAAAAAGATCCAGGGAGAATACGACATCCGAGTCGAGCAGGTAACAACATCTTCTTGTTAGGTCTGGGTTCGATTTCACAACTCTGTGAAATCGACAGAGTCCACAAAGTAGTGGGTTCAAAAGTGTAATGCTGTACAATCTATATAGCCATAAGTATTAGGACACCATCTGTGCAGACAATCATCACAAAGTGCCAGTGAGGCGTGTCGTGCAGTCCTGAACAGCTTCTTTAAAATTGAATTCAGGACCATGATTGATGATGCAGGCATGTTTTATGAAGCACAATGACCTCGCTGTCTAAACTGCTTCCTGTTTAATTGAGCAAAATGATGCGTGTTCGTGGCCTCTTCCAGGCCTCTCAGATGTTCCTCGGCTGTTCCTCAGATGTTCCACCCCCTACATTTACACAGCCCGAACGTCCACAGGCATCGATTATTATCGCGGGCGTAACATCGTAATTATCTGGGAGCTCGAGTCGCTCAGGCCGTCACGGTTTTATCACTGATTACATGTCTGTATGTGAACTGTGGCTCCCAACAACACTGATACGAACGCCGAGGTTAATAAAACACTACAGTGTTTAAAGACACTACATTATTAATGATATGTGCAAACATTTCTTTATTTCAATATGGGAATGTACATTTTATTTCTACTTACTCTGGGAGCTGCTATAACAATAAAAATGTTCCTCCATGGGACAATAAAAGTTTTTTTCTGTTGTTGTATCTTGTCTTAAAAACACTAAATTGACTGATTCGGTGTATAAGGCTGGCCAACCGGAGCTGCCGAGCTGAAATGCATCTCGTTGTGTCTTAACTGAAATCACTGCGACCTTGACCGGGAGAAAACAGTGCTAAAATCCCAGAGGTGATTGTTCATAAGTGCTGCAGTTATGACCTCTGCTGGCTGATTGGTGGTACTACGATCCCTGAACCATCTTGTGCAAGTGCAGGTGAACAGAAGCAATCGATTGTTGGTGCCAAAATCAACACTAATAAACTATTGAACACCAGAGATCTGTAAATCTAACTCTTATTAACGATCTAACTTTTGTCATTATTATAATATGTATATAATGTGTACATTTATAATACATTTAAATTGTAATTTGCACTTTTTAGGCTGAATTCTCTGAGATTAATCTGGTGGCCCACACCAACGGAACATGCAACGTGGACATGCAAGTCATACGCAACGGAACTAAGGTAGTTCGGTAGGTCAAACCATAATGATTTTAATTATTATTTACTTTTTGCTTCTTGACTTGTTTTTGGTCGAACTTGTTTTTATAACGAATTTCCTAAAATGCTTTTATTTGCTTGACTCGTTCCATCGAGTCCATTTGGAGATCCATCTAGTGCACAGAGAGGCACACACTGATCTCCATCCTCACTTGTCTCTGTGCATTACCCTCTCTCGACCAGCAGAGGTCGTAATCACAGCAGCTTTTCACGATTAGACGAGACAATCATTGTGGCGTTTTGATACATGGAAAGATTTGGTATGTTCTCTTTATATCCACATGGGTTTGTCGTCAGCTCGCATGAGAGAATGGAATCGGCTGCTCAGAAACCTGCAGCGCATTAAAATAGAGCCGCCTCATTGTGCTACGTTCTCTCCGGAGGTTCATTAAAATTCTGTGTGCGCAAAGGTTTTCAAACGCTCTTCCACTTTCATTCAATCTTTCAGTTTCTTTATTTATCAGAGATTTCTTTATTTATCAAAGATTTCTATATTTATTTAGTTATTTTTTTATTCGTCCATTATTTATTTAATCATCATTTTTATATACACATTTTATTTATAAATCTGATTATATCTGAATATTCTTTATTTATTAATTAATTCTTTATCCTTTTTTGTTTATCAGTTTATGTATCTGATATTTTTTATTTATCAGTAATTGTATTTCAGTTCTAGCTCGATTAAATTGACTGTGTGATTAAATGAACGATTAAATTTACTTTGCCAAATTCTTCCAAAAGAATTACAGTTGTCTTCCTCAGTCCTGTTTGGTTTTATTGTCTTGTTTCTTGTTTTGTTTTATAATTTGGGTTGTTTGTTTAATTTAAAACCCATTAAGGAAACTGCTCTCACAGGTTTTATTTTTAATGAAACAGTGGAACTTCACGTCAGTAAAACTGCAGTCAATTATTTTCATCGTTTCCTCTTAGTTAAATGAAGCATCTGAGGTTTTTATACCTAAAAGAAAATTGTTAAGACAGTTCACCCCTTAAAATACTTGTCCTTGTTTAGAAACCCGAAACTCACTTTGTGTGCCTTTTTTGGTCCATAAACGTACTTTATTTTATACCAGGGTTTGTGCGTTTTTTTCTCCCTCCAGTATTAAATTTCTCCTTTTACTTTTCTCTTCCAGGTCTTTTAAACCGGACTTTGTGCTGGTCAGACAGCACGCCTTCAGCATGGCTCAGAACGAGGACTTTCGCAACCTGATCATCGGGCTGCAGTACGCCGGGATTCCCAGCGTCAATTCACTCGAGTCTATTTACAACCTCTGTGACAAGCCCTGGGCGGTGAGTTCACTTTCTAGTCTCTCTCTAGATTCTCTAGATCCTCTGTTATCACCCGACTGGGCCACGACACAGAGAATGAACAGCTCTTCCGAGAGAAGCTGGACAGTTACTGCTGAAGTTACGCCCTCTGGTGAAGGATTAATGGTACTATGCAGAAGTGGAAAAACGGCACATGAGCTACAGTATGATTAAATATGATGCAGAATTGGATATGATAATGAGGAGATTGTTTGACACTGAAGGGGTATCACAAATGTGCCACAGATGGCAAAGTTTTAAGGCCGGAAGCCCTTACAAGTGCGCCACTCCTATTTATCTAGGCCTAGCACCGAGACTAACTTTTCCCATTAGTTTTTATTCACCATCACACTATTCGAGGCACTAATATCATCAACAATAATTCACTATCATTTTTCTTTATTATTTTGTGTGTGAGTTTTGATTGTCTGCTTTTGTTTCCACAGTTTGCTCAACTGCTGAACACCTACAAGAAGTTGGGACCTGAGAAATTCCCTCTCATCGAGCAAACCTTTTACCCGAATTACAGAGACATGGTATGTTAGCATTTGCGTCACTAAAAGTAAAGAAAACGAAGCCAGAAATTTACCAGCCACAGTAAGCATTTTGCTAAATTTTAACATGTTATCATCATAGCGCCTACTGTGGGTTCAAAATATGTTGTTTTATTACAATAATTCATGTTTAATGCAACATCAACATTTAGTTACAAAGCTGAATAAACAGCTTGTAGAAAAGTTTATTTATAATAGCTACAATAGCTTATTTGAAATAGTTTCATAGATAGATAGACAGACAGACAGACAGATATTGTAATTAGTTACAGGGGACAGGTAACACAAACATGTAGTACATATTGCAATAAATACCCAAACAATTGTTAGTTAAACATCGGTGACACTTTTATTTGATTATATTATGTCATAAGTGAAGAATACACGAGAGATAATTCTGTGCTACTGCTGGACCTCTGGGGTCTGGGTCGTCTTTTCTACGATCCAGTCACATGAGCCATTAGCATGTTTGGTGCAGACGCCGTTGATGGTCTGCTGGCTGAACGGATGCCAGAAACATCTGTTCTTAGCACCCTTGCAGTGGCGTGAGGAACAGAACAAAATCTTAAACGAAGAACAAAAAAGAATTAAATATGCCATCGTTGACAAAAGTTTAATGTTGTAAAATATTTTATGCGAACAAGACGTCAAGTTGAAAACGGCCTTTATTACATAACGACGGGTTAATAAATATTCCTTCAAACATGTAAGACAGGCGTCTCACCTTACACTCGCAACCTTTCTGGTATCTGTGGAGGTTTTTCCTCTGTGCTAGTGGGATCTCGTCCCAAGGCTCATTGATGCCACACAGTTGAACTTCCACTTTTCCATCATTAAACAAAGATCCTGTAAACAACAAGTGAGGAAATTAATCATAGCTTCATTACAGATGTTATAACCATCCATATTTACCATTTATGACATTTAATAAAGTACAAAGGAACAAAATGTTCACCGATTGCTAAAATCATGTATAAGAAGAATACGTTTTTTCAATAATTTTATAATGATTATAAAAGTTGTTTGGACATCCCTACTAATGATTAAAATCCAGTTGCCCTTTTAAAGCCAGATGCTTCAATACATTAGGGAATCACGGCCTTAATCCCCACAACAATAAAACCCACAAAGTGTTTAGGACTTACAATCCTACGGTAAAATCTAAAAATCTAAAATCCTATAAATAAAGACATAAAGAGCATTTTTTAGGAATGCTGGAAATGCTGCGCTACCAATCAGCAGCCAGTAGAAATCATTACTAATAATAATATACATCGAATTATGATTTTGGAAATTTTTATTGAAATTTTGCTGAAATTATATTAACATATATGTTATATTAAGTAAGTTAAGTAAATAATAATTTTGCAATAAAATGGATGATGCTACGACAAAAATCTATAACAAATGACAGAATATCTATGAAAAGCTCACACAGTGGACGCTCTGTTTTACTATTTGTTTTTGATATAAAATGTTCGACAAGCTTATGGTCAGGTGTCCAAATACTTCTGGTCCAGTAGGTAATTGCTTCCATTTTACCTGAAAGCAGATAATGACCCTTGTACTTGGTGTCCAGTCTAATACCACACAGAGACTCTTCGACTGAGGTGTAGACATGTGTCAGGTTCTCCACCTTGTCGAAGCCTTTAAACATCTGTGTAAGGTTGAAATAGTGTTAATAAGGGTTATAAGTCACAGACACACTCACACACACACACACACTTACACGTGTGTGTGTGTGTGTGTGTGTGTGTTCCTGAGTGATGTTTACCTTGATGAGTTTGATCTTGTATTTGATCATCTCCACACCATGTAAGCTGTCTGGTGGGAATACTGTCTCCTCTCCGATCACCTTCGCTCGCATCACTAAAAATATAAAACATGATATTGGCGTGGTATGAGAAATGTAATAGGCATCCCTAGATACGGCGCCGCAGGAAGCAGTTATGGGTTCGTCGCCTTGCTTAAGTGAACAAGTCCAGTTCACTATCCACTACCCCACTTTAACTTAAACTGAGACTGTAAGGAACTCCGTTGGTCCTTCTGCCTTCTATTCATCTGCCAAGTTTTTCTTTTGTGAATAATATGCCACATTGAATGCTGGGATTTAATGCTTCCAAATTAAGGCACCTCAATAGGAGCATTTTAAGGAATCTAATCTCATCTCATGCGTGTAAGGTGATTCACTCTGGATTTAACCGAGCGCCCCTTGACAATGGGGTCACCTCTTATGCAACCTGGAACACGAAGCTCTACATAATCTTCATCAATCTTTATAAACAAGTCGTAGCTCGTTACGGTAACCAGACGCCTCGGGAAGAGAAAGGAAGAATTTCTGGTATTTTGTAATAAAGGGAAAAAGGTCTGTTACATAACCCACCACTGCTGAAGCCAGCTATTGATTCTTAAATCAAAATGTATTTGTCACATACAGAGTCGAACATGGTACAACCAGCAGTGAGATACTTTTATGAATGCTCAGCCACGACATAATAATAAAGACTTAACAGAATTTACATACGTTTGACATAGCTATGGATGTACAAAATTATAAAAATAAAAAAAAAATAGAATTACAGCATGGACAACAAAATCAAATATGCATTATAAGCGTTATAAAGTGTAAAGTGAATGTCTCTAAAGTGTTCAAAATGAAATTTTAAATTGTGCAAAACATTGATTAGGGAAATAGACCAGACACACACTAGGTCAGAGATGTCCTGGACCAGAGGTGAGGTGAGTACATGTGGAGGGCCGAACATTCAGCCTTACATTATTTGAACCATTAACATGGAACTATTGAATTATTTTATAACTTTTTTTTATTTCTCTCTTTAAAAATCTCATAATTTAGCGGTTCCAGTGATGTTCAGTAGAAAAATGCTCACAGAACAAAACATAACGTTCTGAACTTATTTATTTATTACGAAACATAACAATTTTTTAAAAGCCTGTAAATTTTTCTGTGATACTGAAATATTCTGCTTATCGAGAACTACAGAATGATGACACAACTTCAGTGGTTTATTCCGGTAGAGAACATACCAAACACAATGTAATCTGTTTTAAAAAGGATCTTGAACTTAACAGCAAACGTTCCTTCTTTCATTCGAATAACTTTTAGCAGTTTATATGATTATATTCTAGAACTGTGCATCATCTGCTGCCCTCTGGTGTGTCCACTAGTGTGTGTTAATGTGGGTTTCTGTGCACAGATTGGATTCCAAATTTTAGTAATAGGAATTAATAGAAAAAAATCATATATTTTAAATTATAATATATTACTACTATTATTACAGTAAATGTTTACTATTATATTATCTGAGTTGTTATTATTTTGTTTGCTGATCACATTGAAGCAGATGTCTGATACAGCCCAGCTCTAAAGCACAGAGAGTTCTGCTGGCATGTTTAAATTCCTGTTACTGACACACGCCCGAAAAGACAACTAATCCAAACGTGATAAGAAGTCATTCACCTTCTCACCACTAGAGGCGCATTATTACATAACATTTGTTTATTTGGAGCTCAAAACACAGTTGTATTCAACATTTGATATTATTGTACTTAATGCAATTGATTAAATACGAAAATATAAAAGTAAATGATCAAATGTAGAAAAAAAGACTTTCTAGAGCATGTCTGTAGAGAAATAATTAATTCAGATCGTTTCTTGTTAACGACAAAGGAGGACAACATTCTTTCAGCTTAGCACCGCTGTGTGTGTGTGTGTGCGTGTGCGTGTGTGCGCGTGCGTGCGTGCGTGCGTGTGTGTGTGCATGTGTGCTACATACCTACGTCAGAGTAGCAGAAAAGCTGTTGCAGATGGGCCTGAATACAGCTGCATCCTTCGGCTGCAGGTTCCGAGATCCACAACGCCACAAAAAGTAGCAGAATTCCTTTCTGGAATCTAGCCATTATGTCTGGGAAAGAACCGAGGTTCTTTTACTGACACTTATATAATACACACACGTACACACACACTGAGTCTGAGCTTCTTTCTTACCTTCACACCGCCTCACAGTGTTTTATAGTCGCTTCTGCTCCTCCTACACAGTGATCAGTGCTCCAAGAGGTCTGCAAACATTTAGAAATAAATGATTTAAGTGGAATAAAAACACACCGAAGAACAATGAGTTCATTTATTCTATTCATTTTATGATTCTTTAGAGATGCCTGGTTAGAGGGTGGATGGATGAGTAGAAAGACAGATAGACAGACATATTCAAGTCATTTTAGTACATTTCACATGTTGAACTGTATGAGATTTTACTCCCCGTAACAATACTCGGACCGTCCTTTTAACCCAAATAGCAGTTTAAACAACATTTTGGGACAGGCACTGGAGGTCACTGGTTCAACACCCTTCTCATCCAGGTTGGTGCTCTTGGTGCTGTTTCTAGGACTGTATATATTGTATCTGTACTGTATGTCATTTTGCTCTAAACACAGAATTAGTGCAACATTAACTGTGTGTGTGTCTGTAGTTTCAGGTGTGTGCGTGTGTGTGTCAGGTTTGTTTCAGAATTGCAGAATTCCTCAGGTTGTAATCAATTGCTTTTGGCAGCACATGGGTCACCTTCGCTTCATAAACAAGAAAATGACTCCTTGAGCGTTCTTTGGTATGTTTCAGATCTCCATGCCAACGTTCCCAGTGGTGGTGAAGATCGGACACGCTCACTCCGGCATGGGCAAGGTGGGACAGCATCAGGCTTTTGTGAATCATCCTACAATTATAATCGAGTAGATTGGTGTGTAATGTTTATCCTTTATTCTGTCAAGTGTCCATAAAGTGTCCATGTTCAGTCATAAAGCACATTTAAGGTTTACTTTAAATATGAAGAGACTCATTAAACATAGAGGGGTGTGTTAATAATTACTTTCCCTGGTAAATAGTTACTTTTATAATACAGTAACTCGAATACTAACTCGGCGACCTTTTGAGAGAAGTAACTAAAATACTTCCAACTCTTAGAAATGGTTTGTGACAGGATGATGTAGGCTAATTATGATTCATGATTTATAATTAATCGCAGGTTAAAGTTGACAATCACAGCGACTTCCAAGACATTGCCAGCGTGGTCGCCATCACCCAGACCTACTCGACTACAGAACCTTTTATCGACGCCAAGTATGACATCAGAGTCCAGAAGATCGGAAACAACTATAAAGCTTATATGTGAGTGTGACATTCTTTCCATTCTCTCGTCCCATACTTGTTTATCATTCAACTTCTAAATTATAATAAAGTGTTTCATATGTTTAATGGTGGTTTAGAGAAGAAACTGTGTATTATATTTCAATAATAAATGTCACAGGAGAACGTCCATTTCTGGCAACTGGAAGTCGAACACTGGCTCAGCCATGCTGGAGCAAATAGCCATGACAGAAAAGTGAGTATGCTCGTCTCAATCTGTTTAGAAAACATCAAATCTAAAAAGCATCTTGCAGAACTGACACCTTAAAATGTGTTAAATAAAGGAATTAGAAATTCTCAAATGTGTTGATCAACTTTTGACCCTGTTGTCTGAACACATGGGGTCCATCTGTTCCCTGTAGGTACAAGATGTGGGTCGACATCAGTTCAGAAATCTTCGGAGGCCTGGAAATCTGTGCGGTAAAAGCCATACATGGAAAGGATGGGAGGGACTACATCACTGAGGTGAGACCACACCCAAATTCCAATTCGATGATCTATACCTTTCCAAAAACAGACCCTGCTTTCGTGGAAGTACTTCTCAGGTTTTCTGAACTCAAGATTTGTGCCAGTCTTCTAGCAGTGGGAAAATTTTGACTGTTTAGCGACCCATTAAATGCAATTTAAATAAAACACATCCAAGAAATAAAGACTCAAAGTTATGCAAAGACAAACCTGGAGTTAGTTCACAGTTCAGAGTTGGCTAGAATTCTGAATACTCAGAAGTTTAGACCATTTATTTCACCCATTAATGTTTTATTTAATTTAATTTGAAAGATCTATAGTAGGAACATAGTCCAACAAAAGGAGCTCAGTATCGTTGATTTTTAGAATGTAAATATGCTCAAGAACATATACTGTACATAATAATACATTATGCCTGGCATATACAATATGCCACCATTGAGGTTAAAAATATAATCTACATTCCATATAATAGTTTTTTTTGTGAGATCTTTTTGGTTCTGGAACTAAACCTCTTTGTGTCGTGAGTTATTAATGTTTTTTTGGAAATGGCTGCACTGACTGTAAGTCCTGTCATCTCACAGCACAAAATCTTGGGTTTCATTCCGGGGTAAGAAGATCTAGGGCAGGGGTCACCAACGTGGTGCCCGCGGGCACCAGGTCGCCCGCGAGGACCTCATGAGTCGCCCGCGGGCCTGTTCT
>JAOUQU010060636.1:0-16773 GCA_028566735.1 Ammoglanis amapaensis
CCCCCCCTCCCCCCCCCCCCCCCCCCCGCCCTAATTCTCATCCTTCTTATCCTCTATCTTCCTATCTCTTTTCTATAAAACCCTGGTCCGGTGCTCTCACACTTTCTCTCTCTCTCAGCTTACCAAAAAAGCAAACGTGCAGTCAGACACCCTCAGACACTCTTCACCCTCACCTTCCACGCACTCACCGTCTAGACCGGACAGACCTATTTTTATTTCCTTAGACTCGTCCTTACTCTTGCTCACTCTTCCCATCTGTTCATCCGTTCATTCCTTTGCCTCCCTCAGGGACGAGCACTCACTTGTTTAAAAAAGAAAACTTCTCTCTTTGTAGTCTCGCTAACCGACGGCGTCATCCGAAAGGCCCTGCCGTTGTCGTACTGTGTGTGTGTGTGTGTGTGTGTGTGTGTTTCTGCCGACCTTGAAGTGTCCTCAGTTTCGTGGCTGAGGCCGAGACTAACCCGCGTTTCATTGGCTCCAAAGGATGTTCCTGTTTCGTAGCCCCACTTGCCCAACTCCTTGATCATTTGATGCTACCTCAACTAACCATGTAGCACAAGAGCTATCTTAATATATATATATGAACTCTGGGGCCAAAAGTTTTTGGACGCATTAGCTAATAGAGTATCAGCAACATGCATTCAAGTAACTCCTAATCCAAGGTTTGTAGAACCAAAAGCTCTAGTTGGTACTAGACTAGAAGATAGTAAATATGTTCTTGGTTCGAAACACAACTTTAAAACATTGCTGATGTTAACCACTCCCAGTCAGAAAATGTTTTATTCTGGACTTAATGGATCAGGTTTCCCCATGAAGGTGTCCTAGGAGGATGCTAGCAGACCTAGTTGGGGCAAGCTAAGCCTTTTGAACTAGTAATTGATAGGTCTGTGGTTAAAGCATTGAACTAAAAGTCTCAAACTATTTTAGTAAAAGCTTTGCAGGACTAGAAAACAGTTTTTGGGGCAACCTGTACCAAAGTGCTTAAGGTCATGGACTAGTAATGAAAGGTCACAGATTAATGTCTGGCAGATAACAGAGCCCTGAAAGTCTACATCAAGTATACTTCTGATTACACAATGGTGTCCACAAACTTATGGCCATATCTCACTCTGTCTTTCTTTCTCGCACACATGCACTCCCTTTCACTCACCTTGGAGCCCTGTTGAATTAACACTACTTCTTTCCTTCACGCAAGCAGCACACACCGTCCAACTAGTGATGTGAGAGTGTGTGTATGTATGTGTGTGTGTGTCTGTGTGTGTGTGTGTGTGTGTGTGTGTGTGTGTGTGTGTGTGTGTGCGTGTAGATGTAAATGAGGAAACTTAATTACCTCACAACTCACCACTCTCTATTTCCGTCTGCCATGTCTTGTTCCCTTGTGCTTCGCTTCACCCTGCATCTTTCAAGTTTTTGTATGCCCGGGTGCCCTGATCGGTGTCCTGGAGGCCAGTCTAGTGCGGGAGGCAGAGCATCAATCCGGAGCATGGTGCAAGGACCCCCTGCAGGCTGCAGACAGGCTGTACGTCATGCCATGGACACCGTACCGCACTGACACGCTGTACGAGTACGCGTCATGGGACGACTACCGGCAGAACCGAGTCACCACCACGTACAAGTGAGTGCTGTTTTTGGTATGGATGCTGAACACCAAAATGTTAATCTGTGTGAGGGTGGGGCTGATAGTAGATCCTCAAAGTTAATGGGGTGTCGTGACTACACTCTTTGGGATTGTCAGTTAGGATTCTAGGCTACAGACTCATTACCTCAAGTGACTTGAATCAGACTTGTGACCTGACTAAGTCTGTAGCCTAAACTGAACTGGATCTGTAGGCTTTAACTTCAGACAATAACAGCGTGGGCACGGTCCTCAGGTTGCCAAGTCGCGTGGACGGGACAGGTTTCGTGGTGTACGATGGTGCCGTCTTTTACAACAAGGAGCGCACGCGTAACCTGGTAAAATACGACCTGAGGACACGCATCAAAAGCGGCGAGGCCATCGTCACCAATGCCAACTACCACGACACCTCACCTTATCGCTGGGGGGGCAAATCTGACATCGACCTGGCGGTGGATGAGCATGGCTTATGGGTCATCTACGCCACTGAGGAGAACAATGGACGCATCGTGCTCAGCCAGGTAACCACACCTAGAAAGGTTGTTTAATGGTAACAATGACTTGCTAACCGTGTGTCACTGCTGATACAGGTGAACCCATACACACTACGTTTTGAGGGTACCTGGCAGACGGGGTTTGAGAAGCGCCTGGCATCGGATGCCTTCGTGGCCTGTGGGGTCTTGTATGCCGTGCGTTCGGTGTACCAGGATGACGACAGCGAGGCAGGCGGGGACTACATCCTGTATGCCTATGATACGAGACGAGAGAGGGCGGAGCCTGTCAACATCGCATTCCCCAACCAATACCAGCACATCTCGTCAATCAGCTACAACCCGAGAGATAACCAGCTCTATGTCTGGAACAACTACAACGTCCTGAGATACCCACTGGAGTTTAAAACCCCGCAACCCACCGCAGGTGACCCCTGCTGGACCAATTCCATGATATATAAATGGACCGTTCAAATATTGAGGTTTTTTTTTATAGATTTTAGGATTTTATAGGATTGTTTGTTCGTGTGTGTTTCTTCCAGACCCTCTCTCCACATCTCTCATGACATCCACCACCACTCTTTCACCTCTCTCTACCTTCACATTCTTTTGGTTCAGTACGACTCCCATCCCAATGACTTCTAACCCGGCCGGGTCGAAGAACCGGGGCCGGCCTGTAACTGTCTCCGTGCCTGTCACCATGCGTCCACCACAGCAGCAGAATCCTGGACCTCGAGTGCCAACGTGTGAAGGCAGAGTGAGTCGGGGGGTCCAATGGCCCCAAACATCCAGAGGGGAGACAATTCAGAGACCCTGCCCCAAAGGATCCCTGGGCAAGTGAACCATATCGTCCTAAGACACGATGCTAAAGTTATAAAGGAAATTTATTTTACGATCTGACTCTCTCCCTGTGTTTCCCTCAGGCTTAGCCTCGTATCAGTGCATGTCAGATGAGGTCTCCTGGAACCCCAGAGGTCCAGACCTGAGTAACTGCACCTCGCCATGGGTCAGCCAGATCGCCCAGAAGGTCAGTCCCCCACTCAAAGGTCGGTCACCCTGGGTCCGGATCATCGTGTCTTATCTATCGTTTCTACCCAGATTAAGAGTGGTGAGAATGGCGCCCATATTGCCACAGTGCTTATGAACCACACACGGGGGCGGGTCTACGCTGGCGACATCACTTCCTCCGTTTGGTTGATGGAGGAGCTCCTGGGAATCCTGGACCAGCAGCTGCAGGCACTCCGACCTGGAAACAAGGACTCGGCCGCCCGCAACTACAACAAGGTATGACAGAATGAAGCCCCACCCACTAGAAGCAGGCCACGCCCACAACGCTGTTTCTGAATCTTGCTTTGTGTTTCAGCTACAGAGAAGAGAAAGGACCTGCCGAAATTTTATACAGGTAAATCGACTTGGAACAGCAAAAATGTCGCCACGCCCTTTTTTGGCTGAGATTGTGATGTCATAAACCCCTCATTTGACTTTTTACATACGCGTGGCAGGACAGGTAGTCACACCCATTCTAAAAATGTACATGCCTCACAGGTGTTCCTAATCAAGTGATTACGGCGTATGAATAATTTATTCGATTTTAATAACCTCAACCAGGGTCAGATCATCTCGTAGAAACAATCATTTATTCATACAGTCCATCAATTCTTCATGCCCATCTGGGTCATGGAAACACCTCTGTAAAGGTCACTGGGTTATTGCAAGGCATAAAAAAGTGTATGGTTGTTGTATAGACGTGTCGCCAAGAACAGGACGGACAGATGGACTCCAAATGTTGTGACATCATTAACCACGAACAGGACAAGTTGGACTTGAAGCTGGGCGTGGTGACAGGTGACTGACAGGCTCTGTGTGTGTCTGTGTGTGCGCAGGCGATGGTACAGACGGTTGATAATCTCCTGAGTCGGGAGGCTCTGGACTCATGGCAGGACATCAGTGTAACGCAACAGGCCCACAGCGCCACCATGCTGCTGGACGTGATGGAGAAAGGCGCCTTCCTCCTGGCCAACAATCTCTATGAGGGTCGTTTCAGCGAGAGAGCGGCGAACATCGGTAAGAACCGATGACGTGGCTTTTTTATGTTACACTTTATCCCCTCAACGTAAAAAGTTTGGAAACAAATTCTGACTGGCATCGAGTTCGAGAATCCATGAAGGAAGGGGTCGGTGTGTGTGTTGCCATAACGATCATCTCTGGTGTCTCTGTGATAGATCTGGAAGTGTATGTGCTGAACACGGAGATGGAGGTTCGAGATCTGCACTTCCCTCATTCCTACGACAGCGACAGCACCATCCATCTTTCTGCTGCTACCATCAAACAGTACAGCCGTAACGGTCAGTGTCCCGCCGTCCGGAGTCCCCCTACAGTCCCCAGTTCATGGACCACAACAATTAGGCTAAACCCAATCCTGAAATACATAGATTAACGTAAGCCAGTCTAGACAGGACAGGTCTAAAGTCTTAAGAGTCTTACTGTGTGCATGTTCTGTGTGGTTTGCAGGTCAGGTGAAGATCGTCTTCGCCCTTTATAAAAATCTGGGTCCGTTCCTCTCCACCCAGAATGCCACCGTGAAGATGGAGGCGGAGCCCAGGCCTGTTGGGCGGAGCCTGGCCGTCAACTCCCACGTCATCTCCGCCTCCATGAATAAAGAGTCCAGTCGGGTGTTCCTGACTGAGCCGGTCACCTTCACGCTCAGACACCTTCAGGTAGGCATTATAGTCCAGATGCTAACTAACTGCTGCCCCCTAGTGTATATCAGTGTAGTGGACTTTTGTACGTTTGGTTTACTCTCCGCCTTATAGTCCAGACCCTATAACCAAGCGTGTGTGTGTGTGTGTGTGTGTGTGTGTGTGTGTGGGTGTGTGTGTGTGTGTGTGTGTGTAGCTGGAGAACTACTTCAGTCCGAACTGTTCGTTCTGGAATTACTCCGAGCACTCGAAGACTGGTCAGTGGTCATCTCAGGGCTGCCGGCTACTCTACAGCAACAACACTCACACCACCTGCTCCTGCTCGCATCTCACCAACTTTGGCCTGATCATGAACCACCACAAACCTGCGGTAAGAGTCATCACTGTGCACCGGACTCTCCTGGACACTGACCCGGTCCAGTCCATGTGCTTTATTGATGTGAGGAATTATACATAAGTGTTTATAAATCTGTCTCTCGGTCAGTACGCGGGAGGGATGCAGGCGCTGGTCCTCTTCGTGGTCTCCTGGGTGGGAATGGTTATCTCTCTGGTGTGCCTGGCGATTTGCATTTCTACCTTCTGCTGCGTGAAGGCGCTACAGAGCGAGCGCACTACCATCCATAAGAACCTCTGCCTAACCCTCTTCATCTCCCAGCTCCTCTTTCTCATCGGCATGGAGATGACCCAGTACACCGTGAGTACCGCCTTCGCTTCTACATTCTATTATAGATGAGTGTATTTACTTTTGGTCGGCCTGTAGGTGGCGTGTCAGGTGTTGGCAGCTCTGTTGCACTTCTCACTGCTGTCAGTCTTCTGCTGGCTCTGCGTGGAGGCGGTGCAGCTCTACGTTCTCCTGGTAGAAGTCTTCGAGAGTCCGTCCTCGCGTCGGAAATACTACTACGCGGGTGCCTACGGCTTCCCTACACTGGTGGTGGCCATCTCCGCCTCCATCGACTACACCAGCTACGCCAGCCCCACCGCGTGAGTCCAGTTAGCATGAGCTATCTCGGGATAGATTCCCCGCCGGACTTCTGAGACCTTTCCTTTTCTTTACTCAGGTGCTGGTTGCGCGTGGACAACTACTTCATCTGGCACTTTATCGCTCCGGTCTCTCTGGTCATCCTGGTAAGCCGTGAGTGGTCACTTAAGACTGCTTTACTCACAAGTTCAAGGGTTTACGATGCTGTTTGTCTTGTAGCTGAATCTGGTGGTCCTGGTGATAACGGTGCACAGGATGATCCGACACTCCACGGTGCTCAAACCGGACTCCAGCCGCTTCGACAATATCAGGTACCAGAGTCTTCTGGGTAATTTGTAGAGAGTTAAGGGGCCAAACATTGGCAACCTGGTGGAAGAGCTTCTGATCTCTAGCTCACTTTTTTAACCACTAAGATTTAGAATGACTTGTTTCAATTGACTCGACTCATTTCAAATGACTCTCCTAGTTCTACAGAGCTACTAGTAACAAATGACTCTTTAAGTGACTCATCTCCGAATAGTTTCAAATATCTTGAATATGACTTATTTGACACTCTGTGTCAGGTGCTGGACGGTTTGTTCGGTCACGCTGCTTCTGCTGGTGACGCTGACGTGGATCTTTGGCCTCCTCTTCATCAGCGAGAAGAGCGCCCTCATGGCCTACCTCTTCACCTCCTTCAACGCCCTGCATGGCCTCTTCATCTTTATCTTCCATTGCGCCCTGCAGAAAAAAGTCCAAAAGGACTACGCCAAGTGTTTCCGACAGTCGTCCTGCTGCGGCCACGTCCCATCCGGCTCCATCAAGAGCTCTGCCCATCGCGGGAACAACCGCTACTACAGCGGCGGTCAATCCCGACACGTCCCGGTGCACAGACAGGTAACAGGCCTTCCCAACTGGATATAAGACATCCTGGGGCAGAATCGTTAATGGTTCTCCTGTTATCCTGTTTAGAGTCGCATTCGGAGGATGTGGAATGATACGGTTCGGAGGCAGACCGAGTCTTCCTTTATGGCTGATCTCAACAACACACCCACCCTAAATCGAGGTAATTTATTTACAATATATCTTATATTTCACTTGGTACCTGTCTTGGAGGTCATGATTGCTGTCTCAGTTGCTCAGTGAGCAGAGCAACCTGCTAAGTCTGGTCTACAATGTGCTTAATACTTGGAAAATCTTTCCTTTCAGGAACTATGGGTAATCATCTTCTGGCAAATCCGGTACTACAGACTCACTCCGGGTCGTCTCCGTATAACACGCTGCTGGCAGAAACCTTTAACCCAACCTCGCCAGCCATCTTCAACTCCACCGGTCAGTGAAGCTAATATTCCTGCAAATATACCACATTATACTCAAAGTGTTTTGACCAGATGATTGATCGGTCTGTCTGTCTCTTTCTCTCTGGTTATCTACTTCTGTCACTCATCTGTCTCTCTGCTTTTGCTCTGTAGGCACCTTCCGAAATTCAAGTATGGGCCTTTTTATATATCTGTCATGATACCATTGATCATGTCGCTACATTTCATTGGTCATGGTGTAATGTACCATATGCCACACAATTTGATGAAACCCAAACATCAGGTGGTCCGGTGTCCTAATACTTTTGTCTGTATAATGTATGTAGACATGCCATTGCTGTAATCATTCCATGACTTCATGTTTTTGACAAATACTCGACAATGGTGTGCTAGAAGCTAGAAGAAGCTCACCTACTAAAACAGCTGTTATCTTCCTTTCCTCTAGAGGGCACTCTCTCTCGCAGTCGTGAGTCTTGCGGCCTGGAGCCGGTCCGGCTGAACGGCAACTACAACAATAGCTACTCCGTCCACGGTGGCAGCTCGGACCTGCTCGGCAGCGTGGCGGTGGGTGACGTGAGCCCTGCCCTTTTGACCCCCAGGGGTGCAGAGCCTCCTGGCGGTCTGCGGCGGAATCTTTCAGATGCGGCGGCGCTGGAGAAGATGATCATCTCAGAGCTGGTCCAGAGCAACCTGCGTCCGACCCGGCCGAGTGTCACCGAGACAACGCCAGAGCCGCGGGACTATGCCACGGCATCGATAGGCCACCGCGAGCCACCGCAGCGCCCGTTGCCTCGGCCACCACCACCGCCCCCGCAGGACAACGAAGGGCTGTTGTACAAGGCGTTGGAGAAGCCGTGCCTGCCAGAAAAGCCACGCATCCCAGAGAAGCCCCACCTCCCAGAGAAGCCCCGCCTCTTGGAGCATGTGCAGTCTGTTTTCTACCAGAGCGAGGAGGATTCTGAGAGCTTCTCGGCTGAGATTACGGACAGCGTAGCCGGTGTCGGGCCAGACTCCTCATCCCTGTACGCGCGGGACCGGGACTCGTCATATCCGGACAGCAGTCCCGAGGGCCTGGGAGTCGAGCCCCATTCGGCTCTGCCTCCTGATGAGCTTTACTTTAGTGCCGGAAGGCACGCCCATGTGTCCGCGTTCTATCAGCCCCCGCCACGAAGGACCAACGAGGAGGCCCGGCTGGGGCTGGATGCTGGGCACGCCGAGGCCGACGGACAGATGCAGCTGGTGACTAGTCTGTGACTAGGGCGCTGGTGACCAGGACATGGCGAACTAGAGGAGGAACCTGATGCTCATTATCATCTCTTTAATTATGTACTTGGCTGAGTAGATTATCGTGTTTACACCTAATTTACACCTAAGTTATAATAGATTTCTACTTTTAGCATGTAAGAACCTTCAAGAGTTCCATGTAGCTACCCAAGGTCTGAGCAGGCCACCCTCTTGCCAACCTTCCGAGCACAAAGCTGAACATTCGACCACCAATAAGAGGCCAATGATGGCCAAGCTATCACTGCCCGAAGAAATGCACAACTACTGATCACACAATTCTGGTGCTTTATATGATTGTTCCACCAATTAATCAAGAGCTGCTAACTAAATGATGACAGTATTTCTGGCCGTAAAAAAAAGCACACCCAGCCAGATCCCGATGATAATGGCTTCCTCCTCCGAGTCTCCGTGTCCTGGTCACCTCCACACCCACCCTGACCATCTCACTGCCATCGCTGCTGTATATTCTCACATCCTGTAGTATTAAATGTATATTCCAAGCGTGCGTTTATCGTATGGCATCTGTCTCTATTGTCATCACCGCTGTCTTGTTCATTCATGTCTGGCTACGTTCACACCCATCAAGTCCTTGGGAAAGTGGACTTGGTGCTTTGTAGAGTTGTTTGGTTGATACAACCTGAACCTGTAGACGTTCATAGTATTAAAAAAAACATCTACTAAGCTCACTTAGATGCTTTTACACTGAGATAAGTTATTTCATGGGAGTCCCAAACGGTGCATATTAAATTAACGTTACATGTATCAGTGAATTTTCATTTTCACAAGGAACCTCATGAATAATCATAAAGTATAAGCGCTTAATCAACAGATTAAAAATCTGTGCAATCTGGCAACCTTATACACCTCAGAATCTCCCAAGCGTTCCTAAGCATCAAAGTAAGAGTAACAATACAAGTTGTAAAATCTATAAAAAGCTTTTGACACTCACTAGCGATCTAAAGGTTGGTGGTTCAAGCCCCTTTACTGCCAGGTAGTCAACCAAATCAGCAAAACGCTCAGATTCCCTTCCTGATGAGATACTTGGTGTTAATCGAACCCATACCTTCATCTTGTCATGTCCAATCCATCTCTCTCAGGGTGGAGTCGTGTTGGATCTGTCTCTGGATTCTTACGTTCTTTTGTGTCTCGCTTGTCCGTCACCCATCCTAGAACCGCTCTGACGAATGTGACAACTCTCTACAAACTCTACAAAAACAAGGAAACTCTTGATGTTGCCAAAAATCCTCACGAAAGGGAGCGCTTGTACCGACTTGGGTACTTTCTTTGAACTGCGATTCGATCGGTGACGACAACAACGTTAAAAAAAGAAACAAACGAATAGACACAGGGACGTCGGACCCTTATCGTTCCCTTATTGTGTCGTAGACTCTTCGAATGCTCTCGGGACCCTGCGAGCGATCGGCGGTGGTGTTCTTGGTGTATATAACAGACAAGATTTGTGATATGTATCTAACTGAAGTCACGAACAAAATAACGTTAACGGATGTGTAGACAATGTGGACGATTGTGTATCCTTTCTTGCTCGATGGTCTATATTCCACAGTTTCTTTATCTGATCTCCTTCTATCGTTTCCCCACGTCCTCCTTCTGTCTTTTACCTTTCTTGTGTTCTTCTCCTCCCTCCCTTTTGCAAGCAGGTACCAGAAAGATATGGGTTTGTTAAAGACATAGATGGGAAAATTGTTTTTTTTTTATAAATATAAAAATGAAATAAAACTCATCAACGGTTCAATGGTGGTGATTTTGTTTACCTCAGCGCTCCGATGTTAACACAGCTCTAGAATAGAAGTTTAGAACACGTAAGAGCTGGTACTCAACGTCTTTTTCTACCCAAAAAGTGAAAAGGTAAGCTTGTTAAATGCTTTAACTGTAAGCACGCTATATAATTACAGCATGAGTAAATACAAACTCATAACTGCAGTGTTGAATGTGCACACCAGGGGTCAGTAAAGTACCAAAAAACTACTTATTTTTTTAATCGTTTGTTCATACTACCATCAACTTCCATGACACAATGGGCTCCTGGGCTCGGTGCGCACCTCAGGTTGCCTCCTGGAGGATGTTTGGCCACCAAAAAGTCTAAATGAAGAACTTGACGGATTCGGAATACATTTCTTCACCGTTTCCAGAGTTTTCAGGTGGCACCAGGTCAGGAATTCTGGCAAACGCTACAATTGTAAGATAAACACTGCATGATATTTAAACTGGCCTATAGCAAAGTCCCCAGCCCAGCAACTTTCTGAATGTGCAACTCCTAGCGCTCGTCTAGGCTTAGCCCGAGACTTCTCGTCTTTCTAAACGAGCATGACATTGCTCGAGAGCGAGTGTAAGTGAAGTCACCTTCAGTAAAATCCTCGGCAGTCAGCTGACTTGGACACGTCACGGGTTTTTTCGCCGAGCAAATTGTGGAAGTTCATGTTTGTAGAGAACTGCCGCTTGTACATGTCTGTAAACAACAGCCCCCCCCCCCCCCCCACACACACACACTGTAAAATGGAAAAACAACCCATTTACTGTACATCACAAGGTACGCTGTGTGTGTAGCGTCGACGCTGGTATATACGCCAACCGTATTTCTGGGAAGATGGAGCCGCAATCATGTCCTGCAGATGCCATATGGACCATTCTAACCATACATCACTCCTTTATTGAGGTCCCAAGACCGACAGCCTGGTTCTATTGGAATTCTCCTAATTGCTCAGGGTCCATGGTTCGGTGCCCTCGTTTACATTGGTTGCTCTGCATTCTTTTTGCATTATATATTCTAGGTGTTTTTAAGAGTGCACGGTTTTGAAGTGAATGATTATTAATAATTATTAATAATATCACTGCTGACTCAGTATAGCTACACAATGGCATTGTCTCTAGTCTATAAACCTCTCGGAAATCCCATCATGACGAAATATTTCAGTAACATTCCACGTTTTCACGTTGTTATTGTTCATGTAGTTTCACTTTCTTGGAGGTTTGTTCCTTTTTTTGGGTTCGTTCCAGTCATATTTTACTTATAAACGATGCTAATTTTGTCCAAACATGTGGTATTGTCGTGTAGTCACTTTTTTAAATGATCCCTTCTCTCAGAGATCGTTATATTTTATAAATGATAAGAGGTGTGGTTGTGACATAATTACAGTTCTTGGATCATGTCATGTTATTTCCAGACCAAAGCATTTTGGGTAAAAGTCTGGATTGGGTTTATTATTATACAAACTTAACACTAAGTTACACAGATGAAGATTAGAAACGCTCAGCTACAAATGAAAACATTAAGCTTCAAATAAATCGATTCATTAATCAAATAAATCAATTCGACTCATGAATCAATTTCGTTTAGAAGCTCTAAATAATAGATGAATCGATTCACTAATCAAATGAATCAAATGAGCTTAGATACTGAGTTTTAAATGAATCGATTCACTAATAATAGAAATCGATTCAGCTTGGAAACTGAGCTTTAAAAGAATCGATTCCGTTTAGAATTACTAAGCTTCCGATGAATCGATTCACTAATAATTAGAACCAATTTCATTCAGAAACTCTAAACATTAGATGAATCGATTCACTAATCAAATGAATCAAATGAGCTTGGATACTCAGTTTTAAATGAATCGATTCAGATTGCAAATACTGAGCTACAAATGAATCGATTCAGTAACAAAAGAAATCGATTCCGCTTGGAAACGGAGCTTCAAATGAATTGATTCCGTTTAGAATCACCAAGCTTCAGATGAATCGATTAAGTGTAGAAACATTAAGCTTCAAATCAATCGATTCACTAATAATTTGAATCAATTTCATTCAGAAACTCTAAACATTAGATGAATCGATTCACTAATCGATGAATCAAATCAGCTTGGTCATTGGGTTTCAAATGAATCAATTCCGTTTGGAAACACTAAGCTTCAGATGAATCGATTCCCTGTTGATACATGAATCAAATGAAATTAATCAATTCGTGTTGTAAACATTGAGCCGCCCAGTCAATTAACATTTATAAGTGCAGAAATACATCAATAAATAAACGAAGAAATATATAAATATATAAATAAATTAATCAAATACAAATAATTATTTTTATTTATGAATTTATTTTTTAATATTTTTGTCATTTTTGAT
This sequence comes from Ammoglanis amapaensis, assembly GCA_028566735.1. Lineage (NCBI taxonomy): Eukaryota > Metazoa > Chordata > Actinopteri > Siluriformes > Trichomycteridae > Ammoglanis > Ammoglanis amapaensis. The sequence goes on from JAOUQU010060636.1 coordinate 12,504, forward strand.
CCTCCATAGCTTCTTTGACCAGGCTCCCGTTGTTTAATCTAATCCTCAATTTCCTTCAGGATTATTAGAGTATCTATCTATCTATCAAGTATAGTTTTGGCTCTCACACCCTCGACTATACCATGCCTGTCCAGTAGGAGGCACTGCATGATGACGACTTCATGACGACGTAACCATGATGCAACTAGAGTCGAAGTGTTCCCTGCATGGTGGGTTTTCCCGCCGGTCATACCCGCTCCCTTACTCACCCGGTCACAAGGGCCGTGGAGCTGAGACGCCAATATGAAACCAGGCGCCACTTTCATAAGGGAACAGAGAAAAGAAGCACCGCCTCCTCACTCGCTCGTCTATGCTCACGCTGAGTGTTTCCTTTCATCTCATTTTTCCGAACCTGAACACCAATGTTGCTGAACGGTCGCTTCCCGGCACTGAAGGGTCCGGCATTTTCCTTACATTATGGACTCCCCTGGACACCCCAAATCTTTACCTAACTCCAGTGTCGTCCAGAATCATTCTGATTGGTCGGGCATTGTTCGGCATTCGTTAAATACCCCAAATCTTTACGCTTCTACCTACCCCAGCTAACAGGGTACATTCAGCCAATGTTGCCTAGAAGAACGTTCTATCAACGTCAACCACTTACCAAGTTAGTCTGAACTGTTTAAATGATAGAGGGTCAGTCATGGTGCTCGAAGACTTAACCGTGGCAGATTTGTAAAGCTGGGATCAGAACTGGCAACCTTTCAAATGATAGGTTCACGGTGGTCAGTTATTGTTCAGCACCTCTGGAGAAGAGATAATTGTGGAAGTCTTGCTACCTCAAGGGCCCAACAGTGGCTGATTGGCAGAAGCAAGAACCGAACTCTGCACCTTCCACTTCCATCCATCTCTACTAGTCTTGCCACACCCCAAATGGCTTTCCATTGTGGACCGGTTTAGGTGCTAGACACAGCCAGATTGTGCCCCAACTTCTTCAGACCATGACATCCTGCAGAACCTAGCTGGTTGGACAGCGCTCTCCTGCACCCAACCTTTGGAGGATTTGGTGGTCGTAGACGACCTCTTAGAGACTCCAATTGGGTTTGTTTGTTTGGACCTTGGCGAAGAGACTATGCGCTCTGACCACACACCAACACACACTGTATTTTCACTTGTTGCCAGATCACAGTCTTTGCCTCCAGCTGGAAATGCCGCAGACTCAGCACACGGTTCGAGAGTCATGGAGGAAGTGTAGGAGGGAGAACGAATGTGTGAAACAGAGAGAGGAAAGTCTGCAGGTTTCAGCCATCTTCCTGTTCTAGCCGCACTGCGCGAATCTGCCTGGTTAGCATTGTGTTTGTTTTTGTTTGTGAGTCCTGATCACACAAAGATATCAAAGAGTGGCAATCCTCCCTATTTGTCCAGGCTTGGCTATCTGTCATAAAATTATGAAGAAAATATCAACAACAATACTAATAAATCAACAAAGTGTCTCAAAGCAGTGCTTATTTACACTAACACTACCTGGTTACATCACTTCCTCTCGAATTATACTGGTTTCACTTCCCTAGCCTGAGGCTAAGCTAACGTACACGTCAACCTAGCGAGTTAAAGGGCAGCATGACCTCTGAAGGTCAAATCAAAACATCGATTAGGGAAACGGGATACAAGTCGCCATCAGCTACGTCAAACAGAAAACGACGTTGATGTTGACGTGGGGACCAGAAGGACCAGTGGTTTGTAGCCGCTGTGACCATCTGGAACGTTCCGTGACCTTCATTCGTTTGGGTTACCGGGTATATGGAGCTCCGCGCTGGACCAAGCACTGAACGTCAGCGTCAGGGTGGATCCATAATATGGATCAAATGATTTTTTATAATCAAACATATTCAACAGTAAAAAAAAATACAATAATGAAACAAATAATCTTAACAATAATAACAAAAATAATACAATTAATAATAATGTATAATAATAATATCATAATAATGTATAATGTAAATAATCTCTGAATAATCTGTAAATAATCTGTAAATAATCTTTAAATAATCGCTGAGTAATCTGTAAATAATCTGTAATCTGTAAATAATCTGTAAATAACATCTGAATAATCTGTAAAAAAATCTGTAAATAATCGCTGAATAATCTGTAAATAATCTGTAAATAATCGCTGAATAATCTGTAAATAATCTGTAAATAATCGCTGAATAATCTGTAAATAATCGCTGAATAATCTGTAAATAATCTGTAAATAGTCTGTAAGTATTCTGTAAATAACATCTGAATAATCTGTAAATAATCTGTAAATAATCGCTGAATAATCTGTAAATAATTACAGAATAATCTGTAAATAATCGCTGAATAATCTGTAAAATCGGGTGAATCTGTGAATAATCTGTAGACAATCAGTTTTTTTAATGCTGATAAATCGGCACATAATCTGTAAATCACATTTGAATAATCTGTAAATAATCTGTAAATAATCTCTGAATAATATGTAAATAATCTGTAAATAATCTGTAAATAATTGCTGAATAATCTGTAAATAATCGCTGAATAATCTGTAAATAATCGCTGAATAATCTGTAAATATTCTGTAAGTAATCTGTAAATAACATCTGAATAATCTGTAAATAATCTGTAAATAATCGCTGAATAATCTGTAAATAATCTGTAAATAAAGTCAGAATTGTTGGAGCTTCCTGCTGATGAAGGAAGATTTTTTTTCTGATGTGAAACCGGTGGAAAGTCTGCAGGTTTTTTTTCTCTCGCGCGCTACGTGGGTGTGTATGGGGGGGGGGACCTGGGGGGGGCGGTTCCTTATTGCATAAAAAGCGGCTGAGCGCGCATCATAACTAAATACACACACACACACACTCAGCGCGAGCGCTTGGATTACTTCTGTGATTATTATGGATGTGGAGCGCGCGCAACACAGCGAGTCGCGAGGAGGCTGCCGGTACGCCGTCTCGTGCCTGACGTGCTCGGTGCTCGCGCTGTACGCGCTCGTGCTGGCGGGCGGCGCGCTCGGATTCTGGGCGCTGCGGGAACTGCGCGCGGACGTGGAGAGCTCGAGAGGACCCACGCGCCAAGCCATGACGGGAACGCGCTCACAGGTGAGGTGTTCGAATCTCAACAAACAATAACATAAAGAACAACAATAATAAAATTAGATTTAATAAACAACTAAAGATAGCAGCAATAATAAATAATAATAACACTCACTTAAACAATAACAAACATAATAATAATAAAACATTAAACAATAGCAGTAAATACAATAATATAGTCATAACAAAAATATTTAAACAATAATAATACCGTTTTAAATAATATCATCACATCATACCAACATTTTGTTTCATAAACAATAATAATAATAGATTTAATAAACAACTAAAGATAGCAATAATAGTAAATAATAATACACTCACTTAAACAATAACAAACATAATAATAATAATAATAAAACATTAAAACAATAGCAGTAAATACAATAATATAGTCATAACAAAAATAAATAAATAAATAGCACTATTTATAATGATCATTTAAACAATGATAATATAATTTTAAATAATATCATCACATCATACCAACATTTTGTTTCCCAAACAACAACAATAATAATAATAATAATAACCCTAAACTTATAAATAATAAATACTTTGTCAATGTTAATTAATAATAACAAATAATAATAATAATCTTAATGGAATGAAGCAAATAAAATCTCTTGACATTATGACATCACGTTACCGACCATCAACCACGTCAGATCTTCTTCCTTGACTTACACTCGGCTGGTGGGTTCCAGACATGGAGATCAGGGCACCCTGGTGGTCAACTCCATCACATCTTAGTAGTTTGGGTCCAGGTCAGGGTTTGGTTACCGCTCTTCTCCACCCCGGTGCTACCGTGAAGACACTTCTGACCGGCCGTCTCGGGCGCTAGACCCTGCTGGACATTTTGTGATTGGGTGCCGTTTCCTTGGTCGACCACGACGCCTCTACCTTGTCGACAGCAATATATTGTTTATATTTTCTGAAGCGTTCTAGTTGCCCAGTAGATGGTGTAGGTGTCCGTGCGTTAAACAGAGAGCTAAACAACAACACCGCAAACATCGTAATAATATTAATAATAATAACTATATAATAACCATGATACACTGTCTGGTGCACCTTCCCGTGAGTCGTCTTGCCCAGCTTAGTCCCGTCTATAAACACACACACACACACACACACACACACACACACACACACACACACACACACACACACACACACACACA
>JAOUQU010060742.1:0-16760 GCA_028566735.1 Ammoglanis amapaensis
ATAAATGAATAAAGAGCACATAGAAAGAGAAAGAAAGAGGGAGCCAGAAAAAGCATGAGACTGACCACAACCATGGATAAAGAGCACGAGGAGGAGCAAGAAAGAAAGAAATATAAAATGAGACTCACTGTGGTAGAATTCATCTCCGGGAGCAACACACACCAACATATTTACACCAGAGCAACCCCCCCTCCCCCCATCACCGCTCTGATCCTGAAGCCAAGCCACCACCACCCTCCCAAAAAAAGCTCCCCACATCGATGTTAGTCCCACTTCTGTCTCTCCACATCATTCCGAGTCTCTGGGTTTCTGTTAAACCACCAGAGGGATGAAATTCCGACCCTCCTCGCTCCTCTTATTCCTTGTGAGCTGCTGAGGAAGCGACTCCGCCTTTCTCAGGAAGACAGGAAGTGGCGCGGCTAGGTGCTCAACAACCGGACTTCTACTTTAAGTCAACAACAGGAAGTTTGGTTCGGCGCCCGAGAGGAAGACGGGGTCAGATGGGAAAGAGAGTTTTACTCCGAGGTTCTGTGTAAATAAGATTCCATGTTAGTCACGATTTTCCTACACAACCGAAATGCCGCCATAGTTGCCGCCGCCACCACTTTCCTTTGCTCAGTCGACTCGGGCCAAAACACACACACACACACAAACACACACACACACAAGTCGCCGGAGTCTCTGGATTCGTGAGCAAGGCCGCGGCTGGAAAGACACGTTTAAGATGGATTCATGTACGACGACTCTGAAGACTCAATACTCAAGTTACTTCAGTCTAAAAATCAGGTTATGGATTAAGATACTCAGAGTAAACAATACTCGGTTACTTCTTTATCAGGAGGGGGCGCTGTCTCTACAGTGAGGTGGTGTAGCCCAGTACTCTTACCTAAGCCACCCTTTGCTTTTAGTGATTATTAGAACGTCCCGGGTTCGAGTCTCGGGTAGACCCGGATGCGTTCTGTGTGGAGTTTGCATGTTCTCCATGTGTCCAATGGGTTAATTGGACACATGGACACATTGGACACATAATAAGTGTTTGTTAATTACAGTGTATAAACGTGATGCTAAAAGCTAAATAAATAAAACTGATTAAACTAAATAAGGTTTATGAAACACGACCTTTTTATCTCTTTTCAAACGCTTTCAATGTTGTGTGTGGCAAAAGTATTGGAACCCCACTTATTTCAGCCAATGAACCAGTTCGGGCGGGCGTTTCCATGTGAACGCTGTAGTCGAGGACCTTTGACCTTTCTTACCTGCTCTTTGACAGAAGCCAGGATTGTGTTGGCCGTGCTCTCGGATTCCATGTGATGATTGGCTAATAAATCCCTGATTGGCAGCAGAAGTCCCTCCTCCGACCCTGGGCTCTGTTCAGGGGCCGGCATTCCTCCTACACACACACACGCAGAGAGAGAGAGAGAGAGAGAGAGAGAGAGAGAGAGAGAGAGCTGTGTAAATTTTGTACCTGAGACAAAATAAAACAATTCTGTTATTCCGGCTAGAGAAGCATCTGAAACATCTGGGTGAATACACTAAACACCTGAACAGGTCACTAGTTGCAGAGACAAACACACACAGGACAATTTCTCTGAAATAACCTGACTGCTTGTCTTTAGACTGTGTGAGGAAACCGAAATACATGGAGGAAACCCACACAAAAAGAAAGAGAACATGCAAACTCCAAACAGAGAAGCATCGTGTGGCCTTGCCCGGGACATGTAACATGAAGACCAGTCTAACGTTGTAACATGTAGCGTGTTTTAGCATGTTCTCTCCTGAACTGTACATGTGCGGCTGAGATTCGTTTCAGACGCAGCCTGCACAGAAAGCTCAGCATGCTAAACGCGTGTGGAAGAACACGCGTGTGATGGCGTGTGGAGCTGAGAGACAGGTGAGGTCAGTCTGTTCCAGCTTTCGCAGTTACCCGTCGTGCTATTTCTGTCTGTCGAACCACTTAAATGGAAGAAAACGCCGGCGGTTATAAAAGTCCTGATCTGAGCGGCGTTCTGGGTTCCTACTTCAGTGCTTCGTTCTAGCACTCAGATCTTATTCATTACATTAGTGTGTGTGTGTGTGTGTGTGTGTGTGTGCTGCCCGTTTCCAGTCGTACTCGACTCTTGGGTGCTCTGTGAACCGCTACCGATCATCAGAGATTCTCAGCAAGTGCTTTTTCACAACGCAGGTTGTTGCAGGTCTTTCTGGAACCCGTATCACAACGGTGGCATCTAAAGGACCACTTTTCATATCTCTGATCGACCTAGTGCATGTTTTTGGACTGGAAGTATAAATAATCAAAACATAATAAATAATCAAAACAAACATGATAAGTTGGGTAACCAGTTACTAACCGGTCGTGCTTTAGTTAAATGGATTCGTGTACCCGCCGGGATCCTTCCAGAAAAACCACCTCGTTCCAGTACATTCCTGAATGTGTTTATTATTCGTTATCATCTTCATAAGCTGGTGAACTGGTTTGATTGGTTGTTTTATTTTCTCTTTCGTGACCTGAGGTAACCTCGAGTGTTTGGCAGCTCGAGTGCACGAGGCAGGGCTGCCCAAATATGTGCCACGTTCACCCACGGCCACCCCCCGAAAATACTCAAAACAACCCAAGTCCAAATATGCACATCTCCAAATGTGCACATGCAAACGAATCTGTATACAAGATACACAACATTGACATGTGCAACTGGAATTTGATCATTAAACTATTTATACTGTATATTTTCATTTTTTATGTGTCTGACGTCCTGGGTCTTTATATTTATTTATTTGTCGAGCATTTGAACGTCATGTTTTAAACTCCGTATCCATGACAGCAAACGTTCATTCGTTCACTCATTCATCACACGAGTCACATCAAACACGCTCATGGACGATTTCGTTCTCTTCTGCTTGACTTTACCTGCATGTTTTTGGACTGTGGGAGGAAACCGGAGTACCCGGAGTAAACCCACGCTGACACGGGGAGAAGCCAGAACTTCTTGTTGTGAGGCGACACAGTGCTGCACCACTGTGACCCCCCACAGTTCTTTATAAAAGTTTCCCACTCTTCTAACATTTAATATAATGTGTTCTTTATTTTGTTGGTTGTTTTTGTTATGTTGTGACCGAGAGAGTCATGAAAACATTACAGCTCTCTGATTCCTGACAGTCCTGCAGTTATAGAGAGAGAAACGAGATCAGGAAGGAACGAAACGTTTCACGTGTTTTAGTAAAAATGTTAAACCGCCAACAACACGCAACGTGAATCCTGGAGATCAGGAGAAAAAAAAATAAAAGCAGAAGTGAACAAACAACATCTGGAGAGAGAATTCTGCTTTCACTCGACACACCCAAAGCCTCTGGATCATCTCCAGACACATGACACACACTTAGCCGAAAGTATCTGGACATACACTTGGGTGACAGGATGTACACGATCAGTGTCTTGCCTGGTTTCCAGTAGCTTAAGATAAAAAACTGGATCTAAAACGGCACCAAACAACACCAAGCAGGACAGACTGGCTCTCCAGAAGGTGTTATTTGTTTATTTATCTTTTTTTAAAGATTTCTTTTTTCTTTTGGACTGTAGGAGGACGCCGGAGCACCCATAGGAAAGCCACACAACTTCAAACCTGGGACTTCTTGTTGTGAGTCAACAGTGCTGACCACTAAGCCACCGTATATAGTACACACACACACACACAAAATATATATTTATATTATTTAAATTAGGTTACAACATTCACAACCCTTGCATATGATGCACAACTTTAAGCTATTTATAACATACATTCCGTTTATAACGTATCTATTGTCCTAGTTCTTTATAAATATTTGTACATAAATAAACAACGTTCCCACTTTTTGAATATTTAATTTCATGTATATTTTTAAATGTATTTGTTTATATCATGTTGTGACTTAGTAATATAATATAGAATCATGTCACTTGTGGGTTTGTATGTGTAGTGTTTAAGGTACCAGGGAGTCACCGGTTCAAGTCTAACCACCACCAGGTTTTCACTGTTGGTCCCCTGAGTAAGACTCTTACCCCTCGAGTGCTCAAAATTATGTTCAGTGATTGTAAAAATCGTTTTTGAAACAAGTGAACTTGATGGATGCTCAGAGAAGCATTACAGAGAAGAAAACTGTGTTGATGTGATGATGTGAAAGCAGCGGTGCATCCGCGGATCCACACCAAAACCGAAAACATTTCAGAGATTGATAATACCATGAGGCTGGAAAGAGCATCACAGGAAGTTGACGAAAGTCGAGAAAAAGAAAATGTTTTTGAAATTGGCTGCTATTCTGGTGAGAACTATAAACGGAATAAAAATGACGCCGAAAGTCGTGATAAAGAAGCGGGCGGATGAAAGATTTGATTGTGTGTCTGTGTGATGGTGATGGCGGTGACGGATCCGTGCGCTGCCACGTTCTCCTGAACACAAAGACGCTCAATCAACTCGAACGCCGACCGGGAATCGACGTGACGATCGAAGTGAGACTGGACGGGTTCGAGCATCACAATGTAGCTGCCAGTCTTCTTGTGAATGGGAACGCCTACTCAGCATCACACACACACACACACACCAACAGTGATCGATTCATAATCAGTATCAGCGCTGCTGCTCAAGTTCATCAATAAGGATCAGAAGCAGGTTCATTACAAGAGATTTAAAGGTTTAAATGCAGTACAGAATAAATTCCTCCACTTGTATCGTCACCGGCTTCCATACAAATAAAATATCGACACAAAAAATGTGCAGAATGTTTCCAAGGCGTTTCCATCGACTACAGTTCTGTATAAAATCCTCTAGGTGGCGTCTCAACGTGCTGCAGAGAAACAGAAAGAGATTTCATTCATTTTTTACTTCAAGTACGATGACACTCCGGTAGATGAGCGACTCTGATTCAGAGGAATCGACTGAACCGATTCGTTTTACCGACTCTGACTCGTATGAACTTGATTCCTTATTAAAGCGAATCAGAATCAGCAGCACTAGCACAGACGCTCCTGCAGGGGGAGCCGTGTCGTGCATCACCGAGTCATGTTAGGAAGAAGAGTCGTGTTCAGGGTCTCCCGGGTCCCAAATACAGGAGCAGATGAACCAGACTGTCCGGTGGAAAACTGAAGTATGAATGAACATTTAGAGCCGAAACGTCGTCGTTTATTTACTAAACAAACGTTCAAAAGATTTTACAAGACGCCCAAGTTTTTAATAAAAAGTAAATATTATATTAGAAAAAGGACACAAGCGATTAGATTTATTTTTATCACCATGATGCAGTTGTTTTAGATGTTGTAAAACAACAAATTTGGATATTTTTTGGATATCTTTGGCTTATTGTTTATTACCTTATAACAATGTCAACATGTTTTCAGATCCCCTGAAAACAGACTTTATTGATGCTCCTTTAACAGTTGCAGATGGGTTTCTTTATCCCTCCTGGTTAATCACCTACAGTGTATTTAACAGACGTATCGCTGACATTTAAATGAATCTAATCTTTGAATCATTTTATTGGTTTCCTTGCAAAATGATAAGACGAGGCAACATTAGGACGGTCGTGCGTGAGAAAAGCACCGAACAGATGGACCGCACGGCGCTTTTGTTCATTGCCTCCCTGCTTATTCAGTAATGAGAAGAAAAGCCCGTAATCATCGTCACAGCGGGTTTCCGACTCCGACTTATTCATATATAAAAAGAAAAGCATCAGAAATCTTGTTTAAAATCAGAGACAATGTGGACAAACTAATCACCGCAGCAACCAATAAAGATCCAACCCGATACAAGGAACACCAGGATGGAAAAACTCATGCATCAAAAATGTATGAAAAAAATGCAGAATTTTCTGAACGCTGCCACGCCGCCCATCACTGTAGAAACCAGAGTGAGGTCCCATGTTTTAAATGAGAGCAACTGACAGAGGATCTCGCTGTGAACACCGAGACGAGGTTTTAAACACCAAGATGAGGTTTTAAACACCTCGGCTCATCAGTCGTGTAAAAACATGAGAACGGAGCTTGAAGACGCGCTGGTGTTTCAGCCGAGAACAACGAGGAACGATGAGAAATAAGTAGAATGTAAATATTAAAAAGTGACGACAATAAATCTGCAGGGACATCAAGTGTGTAACGACATGTACAACAGAACATCATCTTTAAAAAGTTCTCTCATCTAGTGCTAGTGTGTCCGATAGCATCTCCATCTGTCTTACTTTTTATTTTATTTAATAAGCATTTTAACCTTGTTTTTTTTTTTACAAACTCCGTGTCGTATCCATGACAGTAAACATTCATTGATCACACAAGTTTCAAACGATACACGAGTCACACGCATGGACAATTTAATCTCCTCTGTTTGATTACCTGCATGTTCATGGACTGTAGGAGGAACCCGGAGCCCTCGGAGTAAACCCACACGGTCACGAGGAGAACCCGTCCATGTTATATAGTCAGTTATATCCTTACTGACTAAACACACAGATAATCACTTCATAACCCCAAATAATTTTAGAATGAAGTAAATAATAAAATAATTAACAGTTCAGAACACAAGCTGTTACTGAATATATCAGAAATTGGAATTATTATCATTATGGAAGTGGTTATAATTGGACTTTTTGAATTGTATTCGACTTCTCTGGGCTAAAAGGCATCTACGATGGACCAATACACAGTAGAAATGTTCTCAGTACCTACTCGGGATGTGTCACATTACAGGCCAATGATCAGTCACATCTCTCGACGTGTTGCAGGTATTAAATGTTTAATAAAGATGTTTAATAAATGAATTGACATAAACCATAAATGAAAAAAGAAAAGACTCGTGAACATTTTAGACGTCTTTAATTATCGCTCGATTCTATAATCGTACATCCTGACGTAAAAGCAAAACCCTCTTATTCATCACTGCCTGAAATATGCTGGCAGCATCGTTTACTAGAAGAAAGTGTTCGTTATTACAATTTTCAGTCATTTTTTATCCAGAGAGCTCCGAGCTGCAAGATTCTTAACATGAGGATTGAGATCAGCAGCTCGGGAACGAAGTTTGAAAAGGTGAATGAGTAGAATAATTCTGAATAAAACCTTGCATCTGTGTTTCCAGGTAGATTATCCAATCACTGTACACATTAGAAAAGTTTATGATGATGAGTGTGAGGGGTCGTACACACTGTACAACGTTTAAATCTTTAAATAACTGTTTCATACCTTTTTTAAATTAGTACAACTTTAAAACCGACAATAACATTTGAAGTTGGCTTAATTTAAAGTCCTTAATCACTTTAATGGACTCACTTTATTTGAATCTCTTTCAGCTCGATAAGTAAAATCATATTAAGTTATATATGTTATATATATTTATATATAAAGTTGGGCAGCATGTTTGCTTGGTGATTTCTAGGACCAGTAAACAGAAGGTCACCGGTCTGAGAGCGGGAGTCTTGTGTAGCCATTAAAAGTTCAGGGTGTGTACAGAATGATTTTTATCAAACCCACTGTAACAGTGCTGATAACACACCTACTGGAATGTATTTCTGCTGTATATGTCCTATAAAATGTCATGCACTTTCAGTCCCTTATCAACAGACGGGTCAGTTCTGCTCTCTAGAACGTATCCGGAGAGACAGACATTATAATACTATATAGTAACACGATAATTCACTGAATGTGGATTGGTAGAAGCGTTTATACTCACTCAACAAATCAGTGTTGGTCTGTGTGTTTCTACACACACACACACTTTCCCATACTACACACAACACATTCACAGAAAAGTGGTTGTATATGTGATCTGAACTTTAGATCGTTAGCATCGTCACCTCACAGAAAGAAAGTCCTGGGTTCTATCTCCATGTGAGTCGGTCCAGGTTTTCTCCAACAATCCAAAAACATGCAAGCAAGGTGAATTCAAGATATAAAATGAGTCCGTGAATGTGTCTTCAGAACTTGAACTTATGTACTGAATGGATGTTGTAAGTCGTGATTGTAAAAAATGACATCATAATATTTCCGTTAGACCGATGATTAGCGATGGGTGAATATGGTCCTACTAGCTTATTCGACAGAGTGAGTTTATTTCTGAAGATTAGCTGGTGGGTTTGTGTTAAGACTGTCACTACTGCACATTCCGTTCCAGTGCTCCTGTGGTCTGGGGTGGAATGTGTCCAGAATTTCTTCTCTCTTCCAAATTGGAAGTCCATATGGATCATAAGAGCTGGAAACACGCTTCTATTCAAAGCGCCGATAGTGGCGGCAACGTCGTACAAACCGCACAAAGTTCAGGGCCGGTTTCAACATGCCACAGATACGACGTAGCCCGACGTGTTGTGTGGGGGGTTGTGGAGCGCTCGACATTTTTTATGGCTGGTATTGGCGGTGTAAGGAGACACCGGGTGAATCTGGGCGTCTCTGAGTGACACTCTGGAGCTCACAGTGCTGGATTCTCCTGAGAAGATGTGAGATCTTTAACAGGAACGAGCATGAAGTAATAAATGTTCAGTCCTCCAGCGTTCAGAAGTGTGAGATAAACCAGTAGGGGTGCTGGTTGTAACGGAATCAGGAGACGATGGATATTTGATGGATATAACGGGGCCGTTTGAGTAAATTGAACCCTTTTGATCATCCAGATGTGTGAGTCCAGATGCTGAAGTGAGGAAGAGCATTAACACCGATGCTTCCACAGCTCAGCAAACACACACACGTCTCCCAGACGGGAACAAGCCAAGCAGCTATAATATTTACAAAGTTGCCATGAATACCGGCTGAGATTTCACTGCAGACGAGGTCGAGGTCTGAACCGCCGCTTCGACTTTACAAACAGTCTGTAATTAAACCTGAGAGAAATCGGCCGTCGTGTCAAACAGGAAGCTCTGGGTGGAATTTTTTTTATGGATCGACGTTCCGTACGGCTTCCTTTACCGGTTCAAAAGGTTCTAAGATGTAGCCTAGTGGTTAAGAATCAGAATTATTAGTCGAGTTTGTGAGTAAATCTTGTAGCCTCTACAGAAGCATCGTGAATTTATTCACCCACTTATTTAAAATAATGATATTTTGGCTGCTCGGGGGTCCAGTGTCTTTTCGCTCACATGCATCGTCGAGCCGATAGACGTCCCTGACCCCATTCTGATCTTATTTTAGTGATCGATATTGATCGTAGTTCTGGAAACATCCCCGACAATCATTCCTGGCTGGTTTGGTTATGTTCTGTGTGAGTACACATGTATTCACTTTGATCTTTTCGTGTGGGGTCCCGGCGATGCTGAGATGTACCAGTGTTGTACTTGGACACTTGACGATGGCTGAAGTTTATTCCCACACAGAAAGAAATAAACTTTAATCGAGTCATCCAACCCAAAACCTAAACTGCAACGGTCACATATAAACAGACATGATTTTACTGGTTCTGGTGCACATTTTTACAGTTTCATTACGTACGTTACCTTAATTACAGAAGTGCCACCTTATATTTTTGTTCCGAACATTTATGGACAGCTAGCAAAGCTACCAAACAGATTAGGGATGCGATGAATCAATTCACTTGGATGATTATCTTTTAATCAATTTAAAATTAAAAACCTTCTCAGAAATAAAATGTCATTTATCATTTCTACAAACAAAAATAACACAAATATGTCATTGTCCTTATTTTTTCTAACAAAATATAGCGAAACATTTCAGTTCATAACAAATAGCTTCTTCTTTGCTTTTATGGGTATAACTGATAAAACTAAGGCGAGGCAGACTTGTTGTCATCTTTGGTCTGCTGATTTATTAGGACTTGGTTAGGAATTCTTTTTCCTGACACACTTCCAGTTAGGACTGTGGTGGCATGTCAGGGTCACAAACGTCCACGTGATGTTCCAGACGTCCTTCATCCGAGGCTCCTCGGATATTTTCCCACCGTAACGAACACGACAGGGTTCGACTTGGTTTCGGCTGCGAGTCGGAACAGAATGAAAATGATCATTTGAGGACCTGATTCGTTCTGAAGACCCTCGGAGGTTCCGGTGAAATCTCTGACAAAATGTATGTCATCATCCATCATACACACACGCACATACACACACACACACACACACGGAACCGACTCCTGTAGCACCGGGGCGCTACACAGTTATAGCACAGTCCAGGCAAATGAATTTGTATATAAATGCTTTTTACAGCAGACACAATTCATGACCGACAGACCATAAATCCCTGTTAAGCAATCCAAGAGGGTGGGAATGGAACGACTCAAAATCACAGACAGAAACCTTGAGAGGAACCAGAGAGAGACCGGTCGTCTTTAAGTGGTCTGTAGAACAATCTAAATAAATAAAATTTCACAATTTCACAATCATTCAAACACAAAACGAAGTCCCCAGTGAGCCGTGAACGTTTAATCAGCAGTGACGTGGACATTTATTATAATGTGAAGTGAATTTGACTATTTATAAATCTAATACAGACCATTTTATTTACACGAGACGGCTTTCCATGCAAAAGTCCTACTAACAGAGCACCGATCCATCGTGGCATGATTTTAGCTCGTCGGTTATTAAAAATCTCAAGTTTATCGACAACAGTTATTAAACAAATATCTCCGTGTCCAGACAAACAGATGAACACTAAAATAATAAATATTAAATTTGCATATATTAAATAACATGCTACTAGGCAATTAGATTTGCATTTTATTTTCCCGGCATCACAGTTGGGAGTAAACGTGAGGTGAGAAGTGATGACCCCAGCGAATAAACATCCATTTACAGTACACCCCACTATAAGCACATAAACATCCACCAAACCCTACTAAAAACATCCAGCAGACCCCACTATACGTTTCACACAGTGAATAATCATCCACCAAAACCCCACTATTAATTCATGTGTGAAGGAGCCGACGGCAGAATAATCCTGCGCCTTTAAATTTCCACCACACTGCACATTCCTGTTCCCTTGTGTTCTTTAAACACACATTCTAACCCCAACATGGGTTGTAAACAAACCGTAGTCAAACATTTCAACCTAATAGCTCATAAATGCACCTGTAGCAAACAAGCGTTTATTACAATTAAAATAAAACACTGAAGGGATCTTTTTATTTTAAATCAAAACCTCGTCCAAAACCAGGAGCAGTAACTTGGACCTGCAACCCTCAATGCAGCTATAACAGACATCACTCATAACCATGACTGCTTATAGACAAATAATGTCATCGTCTCTACTACATCGTTTTAGTTTAGTAATTCACCAGCATCTCCGCGAGTTCGGTCACGCTCTATAAGGAGTCCAGAAATATCACTGATCAATATAGAACAACGAAAAATTGTAATCATGTCAAATCATAAAAAAGATCATAAAAAACAAGGTTCCACCATATACATGAAGCGAATACATGAACTACAAGTGTGCACGCGCCATTGTCTTGATGGCTATAATGCTCCCTCTTGTGGTCTGTGTCTGTAGTTGCCATCAGTGGCAACTTGGTAGTAGTGGGGGCTTAAACCTGCAACTCTGTGGTTGCTAGTACCTTAACCACAAATCCTTTAAGCAATGTTGGATAAGTGTCTCCTAAATTTACTAATGTATATC
This sequence comes from Ammoglanis amapaensis, assembly GCA_028566735.1. NCBI lineage: Eukaryota > Metazoa > Chordata > Actinopteri > Siluriformes > Trichomycteridae > Ammoglanis > Ammoglanis amapaensis. Next base: position 11,564 of record JAOUQU010060742.1, read on the forward strand.
ATACATCTGTGTGTGTGTGTGTGTGTGATGTATGGAACACACACACACACAAAGTGGGTATTTATTAGGATTTTAGCGCGACTGTAGAGGATTGTTCAGATCGATTTGCTCAGCCAGGTCTCTCCATGAAATGTGATCAGTCCTGTACCTGCGTACCTGAATTTATAGGTACCTCAGAACTCTCTCTCTCGCACCCGCCTGGTTATAGGAAGTGTTTCGGCTGAGACCAGACTCATCTCCTCGAGCAGATCCTATAAACTCAGGAGTGTTCCCACGCTTGCACTTCTGCTACAGACCTGAGGTCACATTCATCAAACAGTATTGATACTAACGATGCTCCGGCGGTGCAGTATGCTGGCTCTAGGTTCCAAATCTCAGAGCCCTTATTGGTTATCGATTGGCCTGACTGTATGTCTTAAGAATTGTGGGGAAAAACTGGAGCATCCGAAGGAAAACAAGCCAACTCCTGTTGAGACACCATAACAGCAAGATAGATAGACAGATAAGGTACTGTATATAATGTTTATAACCCCTTGTGTAATCGATTCCTGTGCAGATGATGTTTAAGACTTTAATATTTTGATCTGTATATCATGTGTACTATATTTTCACTTGTTTACTACATCCTGTAAATAATGTCCACTTTAGATGTTGCACATCCTGCACGTTCTGCTGATTGTGCTTCAGGTTCGATGCTAAACTGCATTTCGTTGCCCTGAACTTGTACACGTGTAATGAAAACAAAGTGGAATCTGATGGAATTATAAATAAATTGGTGCCGAGATGTTTCTGCAGTGAGAGATTTACGTTTATAGATGTTTAAAAGTAACCAGAAATGAACTTAAATTGAAGGGGGCCTCGTCCCAAATCGCACACTAATTTAACAAATAAGCAATATACATAGACAGGTGTACAGACAGATCTACAGATATAGACTGACAGAAATATTTATTACAGACACAGATTGACAGATAGACCAACAGACAGAGAGGGAGAGAGAGTGATAGACAGACGGATATTGAAACATATATACAGACAGCTAGAGATAGATACAGATGACAGACAGATAGATAAACAACTGCACAGACAGATAGATGGACAGGTATAAAGACAGACAGAGATTGTTGCATACAGACAGACAGATGATGGACAGACAGATTGATAACAGACAGACAGAAATAGGTCAGATGGACAGATATAATGACGAACAGGCAGAAATACGTAGAAACAGTTCAGATTAATTAGCATATGTATTTTTAAATGTCTGTATTTGCGTCAGTATTTGATATCATTCTGGTTTACAGAACATCCCGGCTCAATTCCATCACACATCAAATCCACAGCTTGTACCACTAGACAGACGATTTATTTCCAGAGCTGCATATTCAGATCTGTTCTCTCAGTTTTATGGTCGTTATGTGCAATGCATTAAAACAATCAGCCAGGTCTAAAGTACCAGCGGGGGATTAGAACCCCGGTTCTCCGGGCTGCTGTACAAGCCTAGTGGGTATCTGGGTCTGTAATGACCATAAAGCTGTAAAAAAAGAAATATTATCTTCTGTGAGGAGGAAAATCTGCAAGCTTTGGAAGAAAGCTGAGATTCAGTGGAGATTGTACTGGACTAGTAAACCAAAAGGTTGCAGGTTCAAGCCTCACGACAGCCAAGTTACCACCGTTGGGCCCCCTGAGCGAGGCCCTTGACCTGCAGAATCATGTTACTTAATCGATAATATGTAAGAAATCCCACAAGACACCTTTGGGTTCCGGAAACTTCCCGTGTGTTTGAGCCTGTGTATAGTTTGCATGTTCTCCACAAGTCTGGTCAGGTTTCCTCCCAGGTTAATAGGGTTTCCTCTATAATACCCCCCCCACACACACACACACCGCGACCCTGATTAAGTGCTCTGCAGTGCACCAGTGAATTGGAACACCTCCAGTGAAGCTTCTCGTTTGCATGACTTGACATGTTAAGCAAGATTAAGACGATTTAAAACTCCTCCTCGTTCTGAGACACGTGCCGAGCTCGCGAGAATGGGCCTGGCCGCCTCAGGTGAGTCAGAACAGGTACGGAGGAGGAAGGACGGGCCCGGTTTACGTCTCAATCAGAAGGTGACAAATCGCACCCCACCTTCGGTTTAAAAAGCTGCCACACGCATGCGCACTAGAGCGCACCTGGTTACGCATTCCGTTCAAATCACCTTCTATCCCACGCGCGCTCGCGCTCGAGCCTTTTCTAACGGTCACTGACTGACTCCCCCGACCAAAAACTTCACACAAAAAACACTTAAAAAGTCACACAAAACATTTAAACAATTTAAAAGCAGCGAAACCAGCACCGGATCCGTGTTTCGAACATATTTACTGTCTTGAACTAGTTTTAAGCGAATCTAAAGGCTCTCAGGCGAGCACCTATCCGAGTCGTCCCCAGCGCTCGTACCTTTCGGAGGACGCTTTGACTTTACTTTCTGTCCGGAGTTAGTCCACCTCCATCATAAAGCAGGGAATTCCTTTATATTAGCTGCACGGTGACTCCAAAAACTCGACTCCATTCTCCACACGGCGGAGAAAAGCTCCTCTCCTCCCACTCCCTGAACTACTCTGTCCGTCTCCCACTCCGGAGCGACACCGCTCCCCATCACGTCACCGAGCGCCAGCCTCTCTGCTCCAGTCTCTTCGCTTTTATTGGTCCGGAGAAATAAGAGGAGCATTTATCTGCTCGGTGATTGGTCGAAAAACTTTACGAAAACGGACCAATCAGAGACGGCGAGACGTTTCCCTGGTTGCGCTGTGAACACACGAACTCGAATGCAGCTGCAAAAAAAGGTATTTACGTGCTTTATTATGAAATATACGACATAATAACACACACAGTGCAAGTTAAGCATTTAAAAATCACTTTTAAGCTTGTGAGAAGTAATCAGTGATAAGTGAGACGTTTTTTACCTGTATTCACCTGTAGAGGACAAGTTTGGCCTAGTGTATACATGATAGATGTGGTATTTTAATCATTAGTGCTGGTTTGGCTTTTTTTAATGATTGAATGATCGAAATGTTCTTGAATACAATTTTATAAAAATATGACAAAAGCTTCAGAAAAAGAGAGAAAGAGGGGGCGTGGTAGGACTCTCAATATCTCCAGTTAACCTTTAGACTGCGGGAGGAAACCGGAGTACCTGGAGGAAATCTACGACATGGCAGAGAACCCCCCACTCCTGTAATCAGGGCTGGAAGTAAAAAAGCAAACACAAATGTATTAAAATGTACAGGCTGTACAATAGACGTACTACAATACAGTACAATGATCGGATTTATTAAAAAAACACACAGTACTTGTTCATAATCTGGTGCAGAGTATCGACACTCCTGCATTTGACTTTTAGGTATGAAGCTTTTTTTCCTCCCCCAAGCTGTCGGTGCTTTTTTTTGCCCCCCTTCAATATCAGGTTTTGGATTGATTTATAATGACACTATACAAACGGCATTACCCAGAGGGCATTACCTGACGCTCAGCTGTTCCTGTTTGCTCGACAAGTACAAGACAAGAAACATGAATACAAAATGTAATACAACACATATATAACACACATATATAACACATATATAACACATATATAATACATATATAACACATATATAATACATATATAATACATATATAACACATATATAACACATATATAACGCACGTATAACGCACGTATAACACATATATAACACATATATAACACATATATAACACATATATAACACATATATAACATCTGTCTAATCTGCACATTTTATTGGCATATTAGTCAAGTGACTGCTTTTGCTAAGCACCGCTGAACTCGACTGCTTGTGTAGAATCATTAAATCACCGCTTTTCACTAGATGTAGTTGTTAATCCTTCAAAACGAGCAAATTAGTGGAGCTGAAGACATGAAAGGGGTTTGCAAGGATACCCAGACTTTCCTCCGACAACCTTTGACTGCTGAGTGTTACGCTTCTAATTGGCCTGTAACGAGCATGAAAAATTCATGAATATCATCCGAATTAAACACCGTTATTTATTTCTTTTTACATTTCAGAGAAAGATGAGTGGGAGAGATCTCCGCACCTTTCTGACCACTCACCGTGTGGATGAAACAGGTCGGTCAAGCTTTGTTTTTCAGCTGTGAGCGCAGGTCTGACCCACGCGCTCGTCAGTAAATGTGGCTCGTCGTTCATGAGCAGAACGATGGAAATAATGGAGCCATTATTCTCCTGTCAGTCAGAGCTGATGTGGATGATGAGGTTCTGCTGAATGATCGACTGACCCTCTTACATCAAACATACACTCAAGATCTTATGTCTGTTTATTCTTATAAATCTAGTCAATCCTGGTCAGTCAAAAAGAATCAGAATCAGAAGCAGGATTTCTTTTTATTGTCATTATAGCCGGAATAACTAAAGATATAAGATGTAATAGATGAGTTAGTAAGATCAGTATATAATTATCTAGTGTTAGTTAGAGTAAATGAGAAACGGCTAAACTAAGAAGCACAGGTGGAATTATAGGTTAAATTAGTATATTTAATACCTTTAATATATAATACTCCTAATAAATGGTAAATAATACCCCTTGATAAATAATATCTCTGATGAATAATACATAATTCATTTATTAAATGATGAATAATTAAAAAAAAAAAAGGATACACACACATGCACACATCAGTACAGAGCTGGTTGTGTTATTATTTGTGTTATTGTGTCTCAGACAAGCTGATCCAGAGACTGCAGGATGGACCGAGACTCACCAGATACAAACCGCTCCAGTACCAGCAGCTTCAGGTCCTGCTGGAGGCCCAAAGAATCTCCTCACAACACACTGAACACAAGGTTCGAGAACGTTTCAAATACAACGTCATGTCTTTATGTTTCTTTACTGCGGGACAAACAGCACGGTGCAGAAGTTTTAACCTCCTGAAGGTCAAAAGTAAAAGCAGTTCGAGTTCCTGCATGTTCAAACTCCAACTGGCATCGAAACAATATATATAACAATATAACAATATATATAACAATATAACTATATATATAACAATATAACTATATATATAACAATATAACAATATATATAACAATATAACTATATATATAACTATATAACTATATATATAACAATATAACTATATATATAACAATATAACTATATATATAACAATATAACTATATATAT
>JAOUQU010060957.1:0-16754 GCA_028566735.1 Ammoglanis amapaensis
CACACACACACACACACACACACACACACACACACACACACACACACAAATAAGTAAATAAATAAATAATAAATATATAGACAATTTAAGTATCTTCAGTTAATCTAACTGCATGTGCTTTAAAGTGTCATTAGATGACTACATTTAATGATACATTTATTGTTTTTATTGACTTCCACTGAAGGGTTTTACCCATCATGCAAATGTATCCAATTTAGTTTTTCTTTTCAGTTTTTGCTCTTAAATGTTTGATAAGTAACCAATATTTTTGCTCATTAACCTGCTTTGATTTAATTTCATTTGACTTTTCACATAGGATTTTGGGAAAACTAAAGGACAAGTATTGGATTTAACAAACAGGGTTTCTTTAATTTAACTATATATTTTAGTCGAAATTGTTTCTAGTCATGCAATACATCAACACAACAACATACAAAGGTAAGGGCTACTGATGATAGGTTACCAAAATAGAATGACTTTTTGCCAATAATACACTGCCCAATAAGTTCACCAGTAAGTAAACTAGAAAAAAAATCGATATAAATATTATATATATAAATAATGTGTATATATTTTGTATAAAATAAAGCTTATGCTACACAGAAACATGCACAGTGTAGTTGTGTATAATTTTTCCACAGTCCACATGAAAAGATATTTATATGTAAGTCAATTAGATCTGTTGCCATTTGTTTTACTGACATTTATTGATCATTTAACCAATTAAACAAAAAATACCCTGAATAATACATTTTATTATCATTTTAATTGCGTTTAAGTGGTTTTTGACAGCATTTTTTTAAAAAATGCTTAGCTGGTTTTGGTTTTCATCGCAAAAGAGTTTTGTTTACACACTTAGGAATTATTTATTCACATTTAATTCATGCCGTGAAACACACCAATATACAGACAAGCAAACACACACTAGAGCACAGACTTAGCCACCAGAATAGATATTATTCCACCACAAAGACCAAAATTTACAAACCTTTGTCAATACAATTTCCCTTGGGACCAGCTTTAACTACCATGTAACCATGGCGATAGTTAAGTCTTTCTGCGCCCTGCAGTATTTATGCAGCCCTTCTATCAGATTGATTGCTAACCTCCCCTTGATTGCATGTTAATAATGGGTGGGGGACGAAGCTCATTCACAGATTATTAATAAGAACTGACTAATCTATCAGCTGACTAACTAACTCTGTCGACACAGCAAACACAACTTCAGACACAATAACAAAACTTTAAAAGCCACTAACAGGAACTTATCTCACCAAAGCAAAACCTCTAACATGACAGCATAGAACATGAGGAATAACATGTAATGGAGTGGTGGAAAGGGCTGGGACTGAACAACCATTCATTCTATCAACAATTATTGAGTGAAACTTTAGATGTAGGAGTAAGACTTGCGTTATAAATTACCTAAATTTTTGTACATATAAATGTGTCATGTACCACTCCCACTTGTGCAAACTTTGATACTCTCTAAGCAATGCCCTTTATTATTTCTTTTTTTAGTTAAAATGAGTATATATTACTTAGGATAAAATCTTTCCCATGTCATAACTGTTACAATGGTGTAAAAACCCAACCCAGAAAACATATATTACAGCTATAAGTTCTCACCAAATGTTTCATTTCAAAACAAAGAGCATTACCTCAAGTTTCATTTGCAACTACAAAGGTTGATTCTGCTTTGACTCTTCTGTTAAAATGCTAATTTCCTCTTGTGAAAAAAAGACTTAAAAAGACGATTGCCATGCATTAGTAAAGTTGGGTAATACAGACTGGCTTTGATAAATCCCACAGGATTCGGCGAGGCTTAGAGTCCAGGTTCTGACAGGTCAATGAAATTCTTGCTCACCGAATTCTCAAACCAGTAATTTATTGTTCATGTTTTAACATGTTAGATAACTTGGTTAAACAAAAAGCACAAAACTATTATTTTTATTTTTATTTTATTTTTATTATAAATCTGACTCAAACAAATCCAGCAGTCAAAAAATAACTTGCCGTGCACACTGGAGGATTTATTTATTAAGTTGTTAAATAGCTATTACTTAATTATTTCGGTTAGTGAATGGCATTAATTACGCAGCAAGTAAACTTTCAATCATCAAAGTTAAATGAGCAAAAGTGAAAAAAATGTATGTAATGTATGTATTGTATGCAGAGAGAGTCTGATGAGGGCAAAATTGTGATGGCTATACCTTTGTGTCTGGTATCTATTAAAAATGGCTCGATTTACTTTCGATGTAATTCAGATTGCTGAAAATTTTAATGCTGGTTCTGATAGAAAGGTGTTAGGATACACAACTCATTACAGGGCAACAAAAGACGGACCAACACAATACACGTTGGTTATAATGTTTTACCTGATCAGTGACCACTTCATCACAACATAATAATACAGTTCTGTTCAGTCCAAAGACAGTATGTTAAAATTATTTACTTAATGTGTCAAGAGTGCCTATTGTACTAGCAGTCCTGTGTTGGCAATATGACAAATATATATGAGTAAATAAAAAGTTATTAATCAACAAAGATCTGGCAGTGTACTACGAGTTCAGGCTACCTGTCTGTCTGCCAGTAAACACATTTGTACAGATACCACAAAACCCAGGTGCTTATTTACTTCACTCAAAAGGTACAAAGCACACACATCACCCCCCCCCACACACACACACACACACACACAATGTTTAAAGTAATAGTTTACAACAGGTTGATTAGACTTTGACCACGATTTCACTCAGGGTGAGGCACATACTTTTCTGTAAGGAACTAGGGGAAATAAAAAGAAACAAAGAAACAAACCTTTTCAGTCTATTAAGCTAAGGTTTGTCACATATTTACGTTATGATCATTTTCTGTCCAAGCATAGTTTTTTTATGATTCATATCACAATCTTTTACTATATGTCTTGGTTGAGTTTTGTCTGGTTAAAGTGCATGCTGGTACTTCTATTCTCTTACGAATGGCTTGGAGATCCCCAGACTGTGAGTCAAAGACAATGCAAATGACAAAGAGCAAACAGAGGGCTGTCAGCAACAGAAAGATTGACAAAGAAGGCGTTTTCACATGTTACTATTCACCATCTGTGGTGTCTGACATCTGCTTTCAATAGGGTAAGCTTAATATTTAAAATGGTAATGTTTTTGGGTAGGATAAGATTTTGGAAGTGCATGTGGCTATAGCAAGATAACATTAAGTAAATGATAGAGACATTACAATGTATAAGTTTTTGTTTTTATTTCACCAATGGGTGATGACTAAGATAGACGTTCTAGTAGTAATAAGCAAAAAAGGTTACACAGGGTATGTTTTTGCTTTGTGCTCCCAGGTGATACTAAACCGAACACAACCCTCATTAGAACAAATAAGTTAACTTAAGTTAAAAAATTAATTACATTTTATTTATATAGTGCTTTTAACAGTTGACATTCTGATTCTAGGTTCTAGAATGGCAAATATAACAGTGACAACAGAACACAGATAACAGGAAATGTGTCAACTGACCTGAGCAATGAAGGCTCTTAACTCTTAATTGTTCAAAATCATTTAAATTTTTAGCAGACACATTTATCCAAAACGACTAACAATTAGATTAAAACATTATTTTTTTGCAATTGCTCAAGGCCTCGCTCAGGAAACCAGCACGTGACAACTTAGTGGGGCTTAAACTGGTGACCTTATGATTTCTACCCCAGTTCCTTAACCACTAGGGTTAGGGTTAGTTACAGGACACAGGAAATGTTCAGCTACAATTTTAAAGTCGCTTTGAATAATAGCATCTGCTGTGCTGAAAATGTAAATGTCTTCCCAATCACCTGACCTAAAGCTACTTCATGAACCTGATTGAGTGTAATTTGCAAAGCTGTCATTAAAGCAAAATGTGAATGCTTTTAAAATGTAAAATAAAAAAAAACATATTCTGGTTTGTTTGACATTTTAAATTAATCTATGTTTCTTTATAGTACTTCAATGTATTTAAAACATCAAGAAAAAACACTGATTGAAAAAGTGTGTCCAATCCCTGACTGTTATGCCCTGTTTGCCTTACACATGACATGCACCACCTTCATCTGTTAATTGTATTCATCTTTTTTCTGTCTAAAGCAATAATCAATAAAAATAGTACCCATATTTCAGTATTACATTTTAGTACTCTTTTTGCTTTTTAACTTTTTTCAAGTCAAGTCAATTTTATTTGTATCGCAATTTACAATGGACATCAGCAGTAAGAAACCCTGCAGGATCCAGACTCAGCAGAGGCTGTCCAACACGAGTGGACTAAATGAGATTCAACAAACAACAACGTATGTAACAACATTAATTAAGTTTAAACTAGACATAAGTTGGAATTCTTTATTCAGTACAGTCTCTAAAAAGGTCTGGTGTGAGTTCTGCAAATCTTATCAAGCAGTGTTAATACATCTGTGGTGGCTTATGGGCTTTTGCACAATCCACCCTCATTGACCCTGACAGAATAGGAGAAGAAGAAAAACAGCAGGAGCATCTCAGATCCAGAAGTCAAGTCAACTTTATTTAATTAGTGCTTTGTCTCAAAGCTACATTGTCTCAAAGCAACTTATAAAATACAAGACCAACAGATACAGAAACCTAAAGGTTTTGTCCAGTCTTTTTTCTAGCCGTTATCGAGACTTGGTTCTAGAGTTATCATTATCGAGTCTGCATTTACTAAACAGCAGTAGGGCATGGTATGTTCCAAAATGTAGATGAGACAATAATTACAGTGTTACAAAAGTCAAATGTGGTTAAAACGTTTGTTTTAATATGTTAAATAATTTGTTCAACATTTAAACTTATAATCTAATATTGGTGAAACTAACCACCAATCATTGCACATTTAAAGCATTTCTGTAAATGTAATGGCTCTGTTTAAATGGTGTTCAGATGCAGTAAAACAGTAGTTCATTGTTGATCAGAACTGCTATAAACTGACATCCTTATTCAAAATCTCATGAAGGGGGCCTTTAGTTCCGTTCTGTTAAAATACGACATCTGCATCTCACTCTCTCACTCACTCTCTCTCTCTGTCTGTCTGTCTGTGTGACTGCATTTGTAGATAGAGTATTGGTGTAGGTGTAGATATGCATTAGCTGTGGGTACTTGTTGTGTGCATCTGAGAGCATAATTACAAATTTACTAATTTAGAGCTGCAAAGAACTTCCTACCATGTGACCAACAACAAAATCATTTGCTGATCTCTCATAAATGCTTGAACAATAAAACATTTTTTAAAATAATAATTGCATGTATTAAAAGCAAATTGTGTACAGTTCTATCTAAATGATATAATGTTCTTAACAAAGCAACCAGTTAATCGAAATTCACTAGTCACACACAACTGCGGCTAGACCTGCTGAATGTGAATATATGAAAATGGGAAGTTAGCTAGAAGGTCTGAAAAAGCAGCACATGATGATAGATAGATAGACAACAGACAATACAGCCGACAACTGAATTTTTAATTCACTAGCCACACGCAGGTTTAATGGCAGCCAGGCCTGTTGAATCTCAAGGTCTCAAAAAGCAGCACACAATGTCATATAATCAACTGAATACAGATGTATAAATAGTTTGGTGGGGGTTGTATGTAAAAAATAGATATAACAATGTTACAAATATATAGATAAAACCATATTACAAATAGATGTGATTTGAAATGATGGATGACTTTCCCAGCCTGAACTGTATCAATTAAGAACAAATTCTTAATATGACAGACACTGTGCAATAATGACATTCATGGGAATGTTGTAAGATACAAACCACTGCTGACTAAAAAGAAAATACACTTAGATTTTGATGACTTTAACACCCAAAATGTTTGGTATAATATTTCACTCAACAGTTTGAGTGAACAGTTTGGAATATTCTTGACCAACATTAGTCACTTCAAAAAGCTTATTGCCAGGTATCCAATTTCTTTTGGCTATAGAGTTAGTTTTTTTAGTTACCCATTAGTTACCCACTACCTATCTAATAGAAAACGTTCATCTTTCACTAACATTGTATAAAGTTTTTCTAATGTTTCGAGCAAATGTTCTCAATATAACCTTAGTAGAACATTCTATGAACATTACATGACCTTGATAAAATTGTAACAATGTTTATCTGAAATATTTAAGTGTAACATTTTCAATGTTCTTCAAGCTTTTGTAAACTAAAGCTTTTTAACTGTTTCGGCACATTGAATAACCGATCTAATAAAACTGATTTCCACAGACAATCTTGAACAATCAGAGGAAATTATTTTAACTATTCTTAACATTTTCCAATACATCCTTCCTAAAATCGTTAATTAAATAAAGTTTAGGTTATGTTCTTTAAACAATTGCATCACTTTAAGAGAAAAACAAAACTGGACAAAACAACCTTTGGATAAAATAACCAAAAAGAAACGTTTTAAGAATTTTCTTAAAACGTAGTTTTGTTAGCTTGGTGTTATCTAAAAGAATAGCCTAATTGTATTGCAAGTGCAAATAAACATTTTGTGTATCCTTAATCGTCGACAAGTCACGATTAAATTGTCCTTGAGCAAGAATCTCTAACTACTCCAGGGAGCCGTGGCCAGGGCTGCCGACCTCGACTTCACATGAAAGGGTTAAGGATTCATAGACTACAGTAAATTAATGTAATAATATGTAAAAAAGCTACTGGCAGTTACTGCTGCATTTTAAACGATGTTCTATTATACTTTAACTCGTAAAGCTATTACTATGCTAATAAGTCCGACAGAAAACTTCCTATTTTAAAGACCACAGTGACAGGGCAGTTAGAATGTGTGTGCGTGTGCGCGCGTGTGTGTGTGTGTGTGTGTGTGTGTGTGCGTGCGTGTGTGCGTGCGTGCGTGTGCGTGTGTGTGTGCGCGCTAGCCTCGAATTCTTTGCTTTTATAATTCATTCAACACCCCCTCTCCTTCCTCCTCCCCTCCTCATCAGCAGCCCCTGCTACACGGTAAACACCGTACAGAACACGTTGCCGTCGCTCCGGTGCTGTTCTTGCCACCTCTTGTGTGTTTACAGTTACTTCTGTGTTAGGACTGTACTGGTCACTGGAATAGACACTAAGCGCTTGTGAAGATTATTTTAACTTGTTTACTTTTCTATGTTCGCGTTTATGCACCGAGTCTAAGCGCATCATCGCTGTATCTTCGGAATCTCCGGCCAGACAGACGGTGCGAAACTGGGGATATCCGGCATTTCTGCATTTGACGCGATATTATTGTAGTTTATCGGTTTTTACAACACTGTTGCTGTCTCGTTTATCCTCGCTGTTAATAACAATCCAGCTAGGTGACTGATTTTCAACACACGAGTCGTTTTTCTGTTGAAGGTGTCTGCATTTCAGGTAAGAACAGTAGCATATTTGGACGTTACTGGTTTTATGTCTTTGTCGTTCCACTTAATGGTACAAAAAGCTAAAAATGGTATTACTGGCGTTACATACTAAAAGTTGTAGTAAATAGTTATCTAGGGACAAGCTAATATGTTCAGTTACTTGTTTTTACAAAAAATTGAATGATTATGAAATATGCTGTTGGGTATTTTAATATCTTCAAAGCCTTGTGTCTATATGAATACATGCGACTGGTTGGGTTTGGTTTACCTTTTTTTATTTACTTGACATGGTACAACTACAACAGTTGTTTACAGATCAGCATGCAATTTTATTCAAGTTACACTTAGTAAAATGTAGAATATTTAGGTTACAGTGTTTGAAAAGATTTCAGAATTGACAAGTGAATTAATAACATGTACAGATGTAAAACGAGGGTCGCCTACAAAAAAGAGAATTATTTTTCTCTGGTTCAATTTTGATATTTACTTAATAATTTAAAAAGAGGCACAGAATATGGATAAGGTTCAGTCAGTTGAAGATGAGGCAACAAACCTGGCCACAAAAAGTGTGATCATTTAACATTCAGACAGAATTTATTGTGATAGAAAATATCCACTTGGGTTCACAAGAAAAACATTGTCACTTGACTGCTGCAATGAAAAATGGTTATTACATAGATAGCAGAAATACAGCAATTCTAGCAGCAGATGCTGGCGAGTTTTTTTATATCCAGATGCTTCTCAGATTCTTATATTCGACTTGTTTCTTAATTTAAAAAAAGATTGTCAGCTATTGTACTAGTGTGGAAGCATTTCTGTAAGTCGCTCTGGATATGAGTGCCTGCCCAATGCCAAAAATGTAAATATAATTGTACAGATCAAAAGACAATGCAAGTGTGCCATTGTAAGTCTATATTTCATTTCTGATGTTGAGTTCTTGCTGTGGTAGATTTCCAGGTTCATCATGGTACATTATGACCATAGTAATGACTTTTATTGGACATTCATGCTTGTTTTAGCAGAAGAATGCTAAGCCTCATTTTGCAAATTCTACAACAGTGTGGCTTTGTAGATAATGAGAGTCTGATACATATCTGTGTTCTGTATAAGTGAATCACGCAGAGCAGAATCAGACAACGGGACGCATAGACTGCTGACTATCTCAAGTCTTATACCAATCAAGAAAAATTCCACTTGCAAAACTGCAAGAAGTAGTGTTATTAATTCCTAAACCAGTAAATGTCTAACAAACCTTTGTGGTGTGTGTTGTAGGCATCAGCATTTAAAATGTGTTTATATTAATAAAAAACGATTGTACATGAAATCATTGAAATTTTGGGGGGCTTTTGTCAGGAAAATAATTCCTCAGTTAACAAAATGAACAAACACAGTTTTGTAGATTGTGTCTAACACATTGTATTATGTATGTGTTCATTTAAATGTAGAATATTTGTATATTCTAATATAGCTATATTTCTGTTAAAAGTATGTCATTATTTCGATGTTTTTCTGTAGCATTATAGTGAAGCACTGTTTTGGACAGTTGACATCACATCTTTTGCCTTTATTTTACAAACTACAAGCCATTGTTTGCACATTCATAGTCATTGGTGTTTGATAGACCATAATCTTTTAATACGTTTTTTAAGATGTTAGGTTACCATAGCAATTTTAGCAGTGTTAATAGTGCTTTGTCCATACATAATTACCTAAATATATCATTGTCTCTGTTCTCAACATTTCAATATTTGCAACTACACTTTGGTTGTACTTTTTTTGTGTGTGGGGGGGTATATAAAAAGGTTTGTAGATGTTTGAGGAAATTGTATTGCAGGTGGAGGAGTTCTAGGCACATATTTACTCCGAGGCTATGAATAAGGACCCAAGCCTACCCATCCCCAATGTGTATATATGTGTGCGTGTTCTAGTGAAAGGCACTTACATAGCCCTAGCAACCTGTGCAACGTTCAATCAATATGCTTCAGGATAAAGGAATTCCACGCACACTATTGCCTTCACCTATTGGTAGTTAAGTGCTTCACATTCTGTTTTACTTACAATGAACACATCTGACATACTGAATACACAAGTAAAGTTCAGTTAGCCACATTTACAGGTGTTCTGCAGGTTTTCAGGTGTTCTGTTGCTGTTGTCAGTTGCTTTGGTTTTCCTGTCTTAACCAACATTTTTGAAAAAAACAAAAAACCCAGATGGAAAAGCTAAAAAAAAAAACCCCAAATATCTAAAAAAAGTTTTCATGCTTGAACAAGGTTGAAAAGTTCAAACCTTGCATATGGATAGAAATGAGTTTTGTGGTGATGTTTCAAGCTCTGAATGTTCCATTATAGTCATGTTTCAACTGGACTGGGTGATCATTTTGGAGTGGGGTACAGAGCAAGACCTAGAGACTGCCTTGATCGTGGGTGCTGTGTACAACTGACCTTGGCTTTTTTCATGTGATATTTTGGCTCAGAAGTGTGAAATAGTTTTTGTACTATTAGTTTATTTGGCTACTATATTGCTATACTATATATAACAACCCCATTTATAAACTTTAGTTTGCATGAGCAAGGCATGGCTTATGATAATCAACACTCGAACAACTTTATACTTCACTGCTGATGAACATGTTGAGTCATCTGTAGAGAAAGCTTTATGCTGAAGCAAACTGTGTCAAAAGATTAAACAGTCTGACAAGACAATGTCATGGTTTTTCGGAAACAGACAGTATGATGAGGGTTTTTATCTGAGAGAGGAAACAAATATAGTGTTAATATATTCTACAGCCAGGGATTAACCCTAGTTTTAGAAGAAAAATGTGAGAAATACATTGACTATAAAAGTACTATAAAAGTATAAAACTATACAAGTGCAAAATTATTGCGTATTGGTTAAACTGTTAACAAAAGCAAGATGTGTTTTGTCTTGCTTTCACATCACTTTTGGGTTCATTACAAACATTTTATGGAGGAGAATTCTGTAATAGAGAGACTCCAAACCATCACACTAGCACCTGCATGTTCAACAAAATTCTGTGTTTTTAGACATAAACATTGACTTTAGCCGAGTTTTATTGGTCTTACTGTGGTTTGAAAGCGTTCTAGAGGCTGATTGAACAATAGCTGTCGAGATATAATGAAACCAAGTATTCAGGTTGGATTTGTTATATACAGTAGGATGAAATTTCTATACAAACATCCATACTGTGTTTAAGTAGTACACTATGTATTTGACCTTCTAAGCTGCTAAGTGTGGATATAGAAGATCTTTTTGTTATTTAGGGCTTCTCATCTCAACATGTTTATAATACTATAAAATTATTTAGTTCATAAGGAATGTCTAAACACTTGTATGGACTCTACAGTAGGTACAAAAGGGACATTCTTTTTGTGAGGCCCACATTGCTGGAACAATGGATGGCAGAGACAAACAGACCGAGAATGAAAGCAAGAAGAAGGGCAATGTGTGGGGGGTGGCATTAATAGGAGGTCTACCATGACCACACAAAGCCAACTGACAAAAAGGTGTGTATCAATGACTATAGAGTAAGTGCATTTTATTAGTACATTGTATAAGTGCAACTATAGACAGATCAGTGTTGTAAGTTAATTATTGTTATGACTAGAGATATTTATTTTCTTTCATGTTCAGCAGCCATGTGAAAGTACAGTCTAGGTTGTGAGTCACTTTCTTGAGAAGGCCATCTGTAAAGTATGTTATGTATAACACCTGAGCAGCAGGTTTGTGCATGTCTGTGTGTAAACTGGTACTTAGGAATGAATACCATTGTGAGGCATGATCAGATTACTATTTTAAGATTGCTTAAATAAATTCCCACAATTTATTTATTACACAATTCATTGATAAACCCATAATAGATCAACAAATGTAGTGTAATGCTGCCAAATACCCAAAATATATATTTTGTGGTGTATGGGTAAAAATGAATGGAAAGAATGAATAGAGATACAATGTCGTGCAATGCACAATTCATCATACAAGTGGCTTGAATTGTATTTTATCATACTATACGCATGTGTGGTTTGTTTTAGCATGTTGGAGGTCTACATTCTGGTATGTTGTGCAGCATCTAGAAATCCAGTTTTGTCATTGTTTTAATTCTGGATTTAGACGTCGGGCACCTAATTGAGCCATAGATTATCAAGCCGCTTAAATGATTTATAGAAATTGGAAACAACATAATAAGGAAAGCGTGTTCAGGTGCAACTGGTCCTGAAAAACGCATTTTAAACATTTAAATTACGTGGTCAATACAAATGCAAAACTATACATTTACATTTACTGGACTGTTGGGGGATGGATGGCTGCTTGCTTTAGTGGGTTCCTCCCCACTTGGCAACATCGAGTAATGGGGTAAAAGGGAAATAGTTAATGACTGAAATGTTAACAGACCTTTACTATATTGTAAACTATGGTGTAATTGTACAAATAGTTATAAACCTTCGTATTCATTTAAATTAATCTAGTCTTTCTTTTTTATTTAATTAATCTAGTGTTTCTTTTCACTAAACCATGGATATGACAGGATCATTGAACATAAATCTTTTGGATGTATGAAGCAAAATTGACATATTTGAAGATAAGAAAATTACAGCAAAAAATTACAGCAAATTACAGCACATCTCCAAGGCTCCAACTACAGGATGCAGGCTCCAAGTATGCACTAAAAATTAGAATAACAAACACTTGTATATAATTGTTGGTGACCTTGGGACAGTTGAAGAGTTGACACATTCGCTGTTAAAGAGCAATTACGGTACTTGGTTTTGGAGCTTATACAATGCAACTGACACATTTCTTACCAACTACACCATTTATATAGCAGTTTAATATTCTTCTAAAACACAATAGGACTATTAGATCTGCATGCTGTAAGTTCTAGATGTTTGTGTTTTGTATTTATTTAAAATTTTATATAATATGTGTTTGTTATTATTTTGTTCCACATTCGGCTTTGCTTACTTTATTTACTTATTACATTTACAAATCAAACTTTGCTTAAAGGTCATTTGATTGTGTGCTCATATTTTTTCTTTCTTGTTTCTTGTATTTAAAATATGTTTCTAACAGCGTTTTCATATTAAAGTGTTTTCATACTAATTGCTTCTCATATATTCACTTGAAGGTGTCATGCAGTCACCCCAAATTGCACAACAATTTGATTATGTCAGCTAACATGTCTACTTTTGGTTTCTCACTGTCTGGTGCTTATAATGTACTGCAGGAACAATCATCTCGAAAGGTTGTCGAAATATCGACTAACAGCCCACATATCAGAAACTGATGTCAAAGTACTGCTGTCGAGTATCTTTTGACATGTATGGTGACAAAATGTTGTTTGACACTAATGGAAACTCTTCTTGAACAAACAAGTAGGCTTAAAGGGGTGAATTGCAAGCAAATCTTTTCATAATTTCCTTTACACACAATATTTCACCAGTCAGCATTTTAATGTGATACATCGTGGCAAACAGTTTCAGTTTTTTTGCTACTCTCTATGCTATGTGTGAAGTATTCCTCATGGCCCACTAGCATATCTTTAGTTTTTTTAGATTTATCATTTCACTGAATCCCCTTTGTGAATTGACTTCCCTGGTTACCCCTAGGAGTGCATGAATGCAGCATCTGAATTCCTTCCTTTATTCTTTGATCCTGATTAGGATAAAATGATTCCAAAACAACAGTTCTGTTTTTCGGTTTTAGCCACAGTCACAGTCATAGATTCACCAAGCTGTTTCGCAAACAGTAGACTAGTTTATATTGAAATGTGCTTTTTCAAAAATGATGCGTACATCTACATGAGTCATGATTGCTCTAATACTGCTCTCATTAGCCGGGAAACAAGAGGTAGAAAAAATTGTGTGGTCATGTACCATGCTGGTGGCTTTTCAGATGCATCAAGTGTAGATAATACCTAGGATGGAGGGTAGAAAGACCCTGATAAGCTTAGCTCTCTTCACTATCTGCCGCTAGGTCTAGCCATTAAAGAATAAAGCCATTAAAGATATTTCAGTTTTGAAAACAGTGTGTATGTTTGTTTGTCTTAACCATTTGATCTGGTAGTTCAATGTGAACTCTGTTGAACGTGGTGCTCTTTGCTACATCCTAATTTACACTGGAGTCATTGATACTGAGTGTTTATTACAAACATTACACTTCCTCGATTTTGCTGATAGCAAATGTGGCAGTGAACAAATTAAATTTTCTTTACATTTTTGTGTTATTTCGATCTGTCTGCATGTATATATAATAAACTGTAAATGTGTTCATGGTTCAAAAATGGGGATTGTAACACTTACTAGGTTTAGCATGATGCCATTGTTTTTTCCAGTGCAATGTGTATTTCTCTTCTCTATTTTAAATTGGTGTATCAGGGGAGATTGGGGTAAAGAAATGGTGTCAGGTGTTACAGTTTGGATAATATGTAAACTGCTGGGATTCTGTTATTATTGGCAGTTAAGCATTTAAGTGGCCAATGCTAATCATATCGTAATGCAGAGTAGGACTCTTCTTAGGGAGAAAATGTCCAATAGCTTATCTGGATATTCGTTGCACTATGCTTTTCATGGGCTGTACCTTGTGTTGCATCTTCACATCAATTTTCACCTGGTTGTTTATACACACCTGGCTATTTTAATGCAGCAGTGTCACTGACAGGTGTTCTGTTCTGTTTGTTCTGTTATTCATTATATTCGGAGGCACCGTTTTGCTAACAGTGTTTTGGCAGTTAGATGATGCATTTCTGATTTTGCAGAACAGAAAGCCCTTGTGAGAATGCTAATGGACACTGATAAGAAGAACTTTGCACTGTTAATGATGTTAGATCTAATGGCTTGATACAGTTCATCCCAATATTCTTGTATGATGGCTGTAGAAATATATAAGCATGATTGGTCCATCTTCTTCTCTTTATATGTTTTATTTTTGGGCTCAATTTTGTGTTTCTTTCCATTGGTATGTAGATGGTAGTCAAATCTATCTCCCTGTTGTCTGAGGTGATAGCATGAACTGTATGTAAATCAGTAGTATGTTAAAATTACTGCTAGAATGTCTCAGAAGTTAAAGCCTGGTTGTCAAATAAATTCTTAATGGTAAATAAAACTTTAAAATATAAAACTGAATTATTGTAATGCACTGTATGTTAGGGTAAGCAAGGTTGGATTGTCTTTGGTTGCAGGTGGTTCAAAATGCTGCTGCCCGTCTCCTGGGTCCTTTGCCTGCTTGGTGGTCTGGTGGTCTATTTTAAAGTTGATTTTAAAAATTTCTTGTTTGTTTTTGAAGCTTTAAATGATCTGGCACATACATTGTAATTGTACTGTATATATTCCATTTAGATTTCTATGCTATCTTTTTGTCTGTTTATCCATTGTATAACTGGTCATAATAGTCACTTCTTGGTGATCATAAAGAGTATAAAAACTTAATAGTGACCCAGTCAGTTGGTATGTATTGGTATGATATGGATTTGGGGAACACTGACGGACAGACGTTTTTTTACTTAATTAACATAGAACGTTTTTCTTACTTATTTTATTTAATTTTTACTTATGAAACACTATAGTTTGCACTGTTAATTATTACAAGACATATTAATATTAATTCCAACCAGTAAGAAAAGCATATTTCACTTAATTGTTTGGTCAATTGCTTTGAATAATGTGCAATGAGCAACAGTAATTTATTAATAAAATCCAGAAACAATTGGATGGTCCACTAATAAAATATGACTTGCTGATGGACTGTTTTTTTTTTCTTCCTTTTGTTTTTAAAGGAAAATGGAGTTTCGATTTAAAAGAACTGGGCGAATTCTGCTGCATATCTTTCTTTCTTCACTGTGTGTCCAAAGTAAGTACTTTTATGCAAAGTGTAAATAAATAAACAGGCAATTTATTCAAATAGAAGATTCTACAAAGATCACGCAAACTAGGACATATATCTTGCTTATATTGGCCTTTTTATTTTAAGATTTTGCTTTTTGTTTTTAAGTATTTCAATGGTTTAGCTCAAAATTTTCTCTTTAGCAGTCATACATTCCATTAAGATCATTTAGATCGGTAGTCCAGGCTGAAGCTCAGGGGTGATTCTTAGGCAGTCATAGCCTTTGTGTCACACATGTGTCAAGGCTTCTGTGCCCCGCAAGAGCTTAAAATATCTGATTGAAATCTAGTCGATTCACAGTTAAAATAATCGGCACGAAATGTGAGAATTTTTTTATTGTGGAAAAGTTTTACTATGACTTTGGTAAACTACAAAGCTGCAGTGCTTTTTGTAGCTTGTCTGGTAGTATTTTGTGTCACTACTTATGTAGCTCCTGACTCTTACCATCTCACTAGTGTACTCTAACGCAGGACTACAACTCTCACAATTCACATCATACGATCATGTGTTCGGCCCCAAATAAATCTTGCGCTCATCATCTCTGTGCTTGTTTACCAATTACAGCTGTTTATAATTGACTGCATTTAAACATATTGTTTGTATTTAACCTGTTCTGTCAGTTAATTACTGAGTGTTATAGATCTTGTGGTTCCATGTACGATCGTTTTTTTCATCTTACTGGCTCGTTTTGTTAACGTTGTTAATGTTATGTGGATATTCTGGTTTTTGGACTTCTGCTCTGCTGATTGATGGAGTGATATGAGTTTCTTAACCTAGCAAATTAACAGGATTTATATTAACAGAACAACAAGCAAACATATTTTTACATCTATGCCAATAATTATAAGTTGAATGAGTAATAAATTCAATTATTTAACATTAAGGAGTATTTACATTTATTTAACATTACATTTGGTTACATTTAAGGTCCGGGTCCTTTCTGTGTAAAGCTAGCTTGTTCTACCCATGTTTGTGTGGGTTTACACCAGTTGCTTCGGTTCCATACCATAGTTTAAATATCAAGGTAAATTGGAAATACAAAATTGTCTGACTTTGTTTGACGTAACCTTGTGCACTGATGAAATGTGTAATGAATAACATTTTCCTGTCATGAACATAACCAATATGCTGGTGGCAAGAATATCTGTTTATGTAGATTTTTAATATCATGTTTCAAAATCATGTTATAAAATTAAATGACATTAAAACCCCAAACACACAAACATTCTTCCCACCAACATAAAAGAAACCAAATCAGGTTTTCTTATCTAAGTATTTTTTGTTTCTGACTTATCAGTTATTAGATGCCTCTACCCACTAAAGTGCTTTTGTGTGTCTGATATGATGTGAGATTGTAATTTGCAGTGGTGATTAAAGTGTTTTTATCTGACCCTCCTTAAGCTTAATTCTAGGGCCGGGACTTTAACGCGTTAATTTCGATTAATTAATTACAAAGATTTTAACGCGTTAAAAATTTTATCGCAA
>JAOUQU010061063.1:0-16754 GCA_028566735.1 Ammoglanis amapaensis
TGCATGTGTGTTTATATATAGTATGTATGTATACATCTAACAGCTGAAAGAGTAGGAGGTGAATGAAATGGAAGTCCGAGGCTCCACTAGTGTGAGTAGAACGGTTCGGATTTCCTGTGTGAGGCACAAGTTCCTCATGCTACATCTGTCAGCGCGAGAGGTCAGCGGGTGCAGAGCTGTAGTAGCAGAAGCATTCATTCATAAAAGAAGAGCTCTGGGTCCGTCTACGTTTACACCAGATCAGCTCCATATGCTGGGCGCTTTCATTCACGCCGAGTGACGTTGAATCCTCATGACATATCGAGGGTCTGGAGGATTCGAGGGTCAGAGACTTTGCTCAGGGGTCCTCGGAGATAACCAGACCATACCACCTTAACAGAGCACGCTAAAACTCATCACTCGGATCCTACAGCAACGTTTTCGGGCTCTTTACGCCGTCCTCGTTATAGTAGCGAAAGCGACGAAAGGACTCAGATCCTCTTTCTTCATCGACGGGCCTCAGTTTACGAGAAACCTCAAGCCTCTCGACCTATGAGAGGAACGATGAGAGGGGGTGACCTCAGGGGGCTATTTCCTGTGTGAGCTGTTGCTTTACACCTCTAGTGATGTTTTTTTTTTATTTTGCCCACAAAGAACAGAACATTCTGAGAAACGGGACCTGTTAGTTTTAAGCAGAATGGCAGCAGAGGTTGTAAAATCCTGCAGAGTTTCTGGTGTGAGAGTGTGAAGAGACTTCGGGCATGAAGATGTCCGTCCGAATTTAAAATGACGTCTGATACAGTCAGAAGAACACTTCTTCATTTCTCTGTCTATAACAATCTAACAATATACACTCGGGTTCAATGTAGACAACGAATACCCATAGATGTGTGTGTGTGTGTGTGTCCTGTTATAGACTGGCATTTCAACCAAGGTGCCATTTGTTGATCATAAAAACATTTATATAATAATAATAATTAGACAAATTCCATCAGTCATGTTTGAAGCCACATTGAATCTAATCCGTGCAGTAAAACACATGTTTACCTTCGCTAATAAAACTCACACTAGGGGGCAACAGTGAGCACACTGTTCTTGATACAGCGGCCAGTCCTAGCCTCGGCGCCCGGGGTAACGGGTAGGGGTTCGATGCCTAACTGAAGGGCACTTCAGTCGTAACCTGTCGACTCTCGGAATCAAACCGGCAACCTTTACAAACCCAATTCTGTACACCGATGGGTAACGGCTGCCTCCCTTCACTGTCTATATACTGACCATTCGTGTCTCTGATTATCCAGACTGCATGTTTTTGGATTGTTGGAAGAACAGACACTGGGGGATCAGCTAAACTGAAGACTAAAAGGACCCAGTCTGCCCCATCTAGATAATGAACCTCGGTGTATTGAAATGTTTTTATTAGGGATGGAATCGATACACTTTACAGGGTTCACAAACTTTTTCAGATACTTCAGATACCGATATTTCAGATTGGTTTATTTCTCCTTCTCTGATATACAATCAAATCCTTCCAGAGCTTTATTTGTTGTTGTGGATCAGATGATACAAAGACGGATGCAAAACTCTCCACAGCTGGAACTTCTCTTATTCGACTAACAGCTTCTGTCAAAAGGTCACATTAATCACAGCATACAAAACAGGTGATTTCCAACCCCGGGGAGCCGAAACGAATCTGGAGATCCTCGTCTGAACGGCGTGACGTGATGCTGTCGTACCCGTTCTTCTGTTAAAGCCCACTCTCCTCGATTATACAGCGGCTTAAAACAAACCAAAACTCTAGACGTCAATTTATTGGACTTTACGTCGGTCCAGCACAGATACTGAGAATCAAATAAAATCACCAGTAAATGGTTAAAAGTACATAAAATCACGTCACTGTGCAATAAATACAAATAAAAGCGTATTAAAGCGTATTAAAGTACGTACTGTAGTTCAGAGATCTGCCGTTAAGCGTCGTCTATTTTTATCGTTCTGATTAGTTTACGCACTGTAACGTTTATTTATCTTATTAACCAGATATTATTATTATTATTATTATTATTATTATTAATGTCTCAAACACCAGACATTATTGAAAATGCATCGTGAACAAAGTGCAGAACTGTGGATGGTTAATTGATTAATTGATTTTATTTAGAAGATTTATTCATTTAATTATAAACTAAATATATCTTATATACAGACGTAAATAAAAATACACAAATAAATGCACAAATGAAATGAAAGGCAGCTGAAAGAAGATAAATATTATAAATAATAATAAAAAAAACATCTTTGCGGTTTAGACTAAAGAAAATAACAGAGTTTAGAGTTTATTCTACGTACGTCATGTCTCCTGGAATGAATTCATGAGGTAATGTGAGGAATATTATACCTGTATAAGTAAAATACAGTTCTGTATTAATATTGGTAGTATAAATATTATTTTATTAGTATTATTAGTAGTAGTAATGTTTCAGTATCATTTTTTGGAAGCTGAACAACGTTTTAATGCCCCAGAGCTCGATCCTTAACCCTCGAATGCTCGAAATGGTGGGCCGGCCCCTTTTCCGGACTTTTCCCACCCGGCAGACTAGCGTGTTGGATTCGACCAAGGCACCAAGAGCAAGCAAGTGCATCAACACTAAGAACCTTGGTTTATAAATAAAGTGTGCGTGTGTGTGTGTGTGTGAGTGAGAGTGTATAGATTGACTGACGCTTAAAAATGAGAAATTGGGTGTTTGATGGAATGTGCTGAACTCCCACAATGCACACCTGCGTGCTGGTAAACACTCTACCACAGACGCCCATCCATTCCATCAGCTGACCCCAAAAACACGCCGATCCCCGAGTGACGAGCAAGCCAGCGATCAGGAAAGTCTGCCGTGAAACACACAACACACACACACACACACAAACGCTCGATATAGCATCAGGAAATGACACGGGCCTCCTACTCAACTCTCAATCCTTAGGTGAAAGCGCTGCGAGATGAGTCAGTCGTGTCATTTCTCCTCCAGCTCTCGGTCGGGTGGGAGTCTATGAGAAGTGCTTCACACTTGATCGGCGTGGATTCCCCACGTCACCCCGAACGGTTCAACTTTAGACCTTAAACTTTCACTCCAGCTCAGTGGAAAGTTGAGCAGAAAATAACCGCTGAACAGAACAAAACAAGCCAAGAACTCGGATTCTCATAATATAAGATATGGATTCTAATAAGATATGGAGAGTCCATCAGAAGCTCAAGGCGACTCCGTAACCCAGTCGACCCCCATTCCTTCCCCGGACCGTTTACTCCATTAATTCGGCAGCCGGGACCCTGTTATAATCAGAGCTGTGAATTATTTTATGAATGGAATCTAACAAGAACTGAAAGTCGTTCTGATTCTCGGGCGCATGATTCACTTCACATTTGCATGAAGTTCTGGATTTTGTGGCTTCACTAAACTACACAGGCTGGCCTGCGTGTTGTGTAACTGCTGCACTTACAGAATGACTGAAACTAAACCAGTTGAATTTTGCTTAGTTTAGTTCTTTTAAATATTTTACTCATCTGTAAGCTCAGGTTATTTCTGCTTCAGTATAAAGTAGAACGGCAAAGAAATTAAGGTTCATACGTACAGATCTTTAAAACACATTTCATCTAATGACAAAACAATGAACCCATTGTATGGTTCATCAGAACAGAAATTGACAGTGTTAAAACGGGGCCTCTTTCGAGTGAATCGCACACAATACGATAAGGATAGATAATCCCTACCTTCAGTAGTGCGGAGCTTTAAACTAGGACAAGACGGGTCTGTGGAATATAGGTCTTCCAAAACGGAGACAAAGGAAAGTGACATTATTTAAAGAACAGGTGAAAAAAAAATGTTATTTAGGATATAAAAAGTAGTTCAGGTGGAAGTCAGATCTACAGGGGAGGAAGTTCGAGCAGCAGATTGATGATGGCGAGTTTTAAAAGTTTGTTATTCGTTGTAGACTATCAAAACAGCCGAATGCTGAACGGACTCGGTGCGTCTCGGAGGACCCTGGTGCTGCGTTCCGCCTCGGACGACTCCCTACACAAACATGGCAGGATAATCTGCTGTAAGAAGTGGGAACTGCAGGAGTGATAAGAAGAAAAAAAGAAGAAGAGAAGAGCGAGATGCTCGAGACTGGCAGCATCACCGCCATCTTTCCTGTTCCGTGTGTGGGTAAACATTACACGGGAATGGTTAAGGTAGGGTTTAGTGGTTAAGATACTGGACTAGGAAGCAGAAAGGATGCAGGTTCAAGCATCAGTAACACCGTTGGGCCCCTGAATAAAGACCTTAACCCTCATTTTGCTTTTCAGCTACATGCTATTTAAGGATAGCAGTAGCTTAGTGAGCAGACATTGGGGGTTCAAATCCAATTCAAGCAACTTATGATTTGCTGCAACTGCAGGTCTTGCTGAGGGGCCCAACAGTGGCAACTCGGCAGGGGTGAGGCTTGAACCATCCACAACTACTTCTACCTACTAATCCAGTACGTTTATCTACTGAGCGACTACTGGCCCCTACAAGCACAAATGTATTTAAATCTTATTATTTTAATCGTATTCATAATATTATTCCCATCGTTTATTGAATTATTTATATTTTTAGAATAAAACCCTGTACTCGTCTAAATAATAAAGGCCGAATTGGGCAGGAAAACCCCAGCACAAAAAAAACAAAATGACGATGCAGAACACAACAAACAGTGAACAGTCAGAGTGAATCTATACGATCGGTAAAGTTTATAACGATTCCAAAGAACGTATAGGCAAATCTAAAATGATGCACGGTTTGGAGGGCGTAATCTGTTTATACGAAATCTATAGCACCGTCAGGGATTCAAACCCTGCTTGGATCACAGGGGTAGCGATCTAATGTGATTTAACCCCGTACCACCCGAGCGCCTCTTACAGATTACTGGTTTAAACTATTAGATTAACTTCAAATTCACCGTGTGCTCTATCTAGACATCTTTCTATCAGCATTAACTTCTTCAGACCCTTCCACCAAGTTGCATTGTTGGGCCCCTGGGCAAGGCTCTTAAACCTTTATTTAAAACGACTTACGATTACGACAGAACACCTTTATTGAGCGATTGAGGGTTCTGTTATACGCTGTAAATGTAAAGATTACAGGTTTTAATTCCTACTGCCGTGCAGCCACTGTTGGACCCTTGAGCAAAGCCCAGTTCTGGGGTTATTGTACTGTACAAATCACTGACTCCAGAACTCTTACCCCACTTTCCAAGCAAGGACAAAACAAAGTCTTCATAGTCAATTCAACTTTATTTCTATAGCGCTTTTTCCAATAGACATTGTCTCAAAGCAAAGGCGACTGTGGCAAGGAAAAACTCCCTGAAAAAAATAGGAAGAAACCTCGAGAGGAACCAGACTCAACAGGGCCCCCGTCCTTCTTGGGAGGAAAAAAAAAACTTTTTAACAACAAACGCAGGACACACAAAGAAAAAAACATTCATGCACCGGAATATTAAATATTCCATTCCTTTCTCGCCAGTCCTCTTCTCCAGCAGAGAATGTCGTTCTCTTAAAGAGACAGTACTCATTTACTTACACAGAAACAGTAAACTATGTTTAACCTGAACATATTAAACCAATAGCCAAAAAACCCTAAATTGTTCCAATAAATCAAAATAAATGAATTTGAACAGAGTAAAGTAACGGTAAAGAATTGGTATCAGTATCGAGCATGACAGTGTCGTACTGATCCAACCGGACTGCATGTACAATAAAAAAAAGACTTGTATTGTAGTCCAAACTCCGATCTGATTAATCAACAGTAATAAATGCGGTCGCAGGACAGGAAGGTGAAAAAGAACAAGCTGATGAGAAGACTCATGTGTTCCTGGTAGAAACATGAGACGGACGAGACAATTATTAACCCGAATCTCAGAGTGAAAGTGAGAAATGGAAAGTAACAGCAGCACATGTGAAGTACCTGAGGCGTGGACACTCCCTGCATCCGGACTCATTGAACCCCGTTACATATTAATGCCGGACCTGATTAAAGACTATATCTCAAACAACACCAGGCCAAGTGATAATGTACAGGCTGGGACATCGTGTTCAGGGGTAATAAACACCTAGAAATAATGCACGTAATTACTTCTTAATATCACCAGATCTGGAAGTGCTGGGAACTACGTAGATTAGAACAAATGATAAAAACGTTTCACGGTATGAATTAAACGATGGAATAAATGGAAGCTGCAATACACAGCACATTCAATTTTAAAGGTTGAATATAAACCTTGAATGGCTCGAAACCTTAAACTGCCCCAAAGACAAATAATCTTGTACATAGTTTGACACAGAAACCATTCAAAGTTTTAAAATTTGATCACCGTACAATTATACACCGTATAAGCAGCCATCGAACTGCTTGGACACGTCATGAGCATATAAGTGCCTGTATCAGACTCTGGGGATTGAACCCCCTCAGTTAAATCTCTGGTTGAAAGCCCACAGCTCTACACCGTCCCACTGCAGCGCAACATTAAATCTATTTCCTGTCAGGATTTATTATCTTATCTGAGAGCTTCATTCTGTGCTCATGTCAACACACCCTTTAAAATAAGATCCAGTTAACTGCTGAAGGAACTTTGTTTACACCCCAGAGTAGTTGTGTGTGTTTATATTTTGTGTGTATGTATATGTCCATCTGCGTATATGAAGTTTTGTCTATATATTGTTATATATATTTAGGAAAAATATATATATATATATACACACACTACACAAAACTAAACGATATATACACACACATACATAGACTTTTTTTGTACATTATAATACATAGTAATCCAATGATGGTACTTATAATAGATAATATACACAATATTTATGTACAGTTCAGGACCTTCATGCTTTTTTTCCAGCTTTGGCAGCACCATATGTGCCGGGCAGCTGCTGTGTTACGTCTCTGAGACACGGTCAACACAATCGTCTCATTCTGGCCTGGACGGGCTCCAGTTACACAACGTCACACACTTGTAGCTCATGCTACAGTCACCACACACACACACTGGCAGGCCGCTTCACACACACCGTTCACGTGAGATTCCGGTCTCGCTCGACTGGATACACGAGTGGAAAAGGTGGACGCTGCCCTGAGCGCCGGTCATGGGTCCTGATCGTGATCTGATGTGATACGTGTGCTAAGTCATGACAAACGTCACTAACTAAACACGGGATCAGAACGGGATCTCGGTATTTTGCTACAACACCAGATCACAAGCAAAAACATCACTGTCACTGATGTGTGCACTGTCGGGAACGCTCTAGAATTCTCTGGAACCTGAGCAAGAACTTTCAACAGTCTTAAATCTTCAACCAGATACACGTTTTTACTAAAATAATGTCTTATATTCTTTTGTCTGTTTATTGCTTGTCTAAATATTGTATTTTTTGTATATTTTGCATCCTTACAGTATCACCTGTATGTTTTTATGTGGATATTATTTTGATAATATATCGATTATTATATCAATGTCAAGATGTCTGGATCTTGTTTCATCTGGGTCATGTTGCCTTCTGATTGTTTTGTCTGTAGATAGTTTTGTCTGTAGATTGTTTTGTCTTCAGAATGTTTTGTCTTTAGTTTTGTCTGTAGATAGTTTTGTCTATAGATTGTTTTGTCTATAGATTGTTTTGTCTTCAGAATGTTTTGTCTGTAGATAGT
Organism: Ammoglanis amapaensis; assembly: GCA_028566735.1. Classification (NCBI taxonomy): domain Eukaryota; kingdom Metazoa; phylum Chordata; class Actinopteri; order Siluriformes; family Trichomycteridae; genus Ammoglanis; species Ammoglanis amapaensis. The sequence continues at coordinate 7,695 of JAOUQU010061063.1, forward strand.
TTTGTCTATAGATTGTTTTGTCTATAGATTGTTTTGACTGTAGATTGTTTTGTCTATAGATTGTTTTGACTGTAGATTGTTTTGTCTGAAGATTGTTTTGGCTTTAGATTGTTTTGTCGTCAGTATGTTTTGTCTGTAGATAGTTTTGTCTGTAGATTGTTTAGTCAAAATATCATTTAAACAGCAAATTGTTTTATCTGTATTTTTTTCCCGTCTGTATGTTTTATCAGTCTGTTGCTTTGTCTGCATTTTATCCACTTGGCTATTGTTTAGTCTCCGCGTCCTTTTGTCAGCAAACTGTCTGGTTGTGATTACTGATCCAGTATCTAACCTAACAAGCAAATCTATAAAACATCTTTTTTGTCTCGTTTGAATATTTGTGTCATGTCATTATTTCGTCTACATTTTGTTTTGCCTGCATATTGCTTTGTTTAAGTAAGTATATTTTTGTCTCCGTGTTGTTTTGTTTGCAAATCGTTTTGTTGCGATTACTGATGCAGTATCGTAACAAACAATATAGACAAAAACCTTTAGATGCAAACTACATGTGATTGGTTAGCTTGTTGAATACGACGGCTTTCTCAAGAATGTAAGATGGTTATGGATGGGGGTTTATAGAAATGATGGGGGGGACTAATCTCAGTATAGAAAGTATATTTGTGAGGTAATTTGCATTCTACAGAAGGATCGATTCATTTCAATTATTAAATTGATTCTAATCTGTTACTGTATCTGAGTCTGATCTGTCGAACCACGACCACCCGCACCTCCAGAAAGACGTCAGCTCAGGTGTCTTCACACTCGAAATCTCCAGCGACACATTCAGATAAAGCATGGGTGTGGGCTGTGTTGTTTTTTTCTTCTGGCTGTGAACCCGTTTGTCAGGGGGTCCCCCGGGGCAGAGGAGGGAAAAGTGAGTACGAACAAGTGTCACAGCAAATTCCCCTCAAGTTCTGCTAAAGGGTGTAAAGGGTGATCGGGGAGAAAATGAAGGATAAAGGTGAAGAAACGATTAGACGAAAAGACACCACACAGGAGTGAAGATGCTTCCTTACAAATGCATTTTAAACATAAAATAAAAATAATAACAGCAATAAATATAATACAGATACAATACTACTAATATTAATAATGGCGACTATAATATTAGTCCACACAACATTCAATATGGAGACTTTTACTGCTTATTTCTAGTTTATCAATCCGAGTTATCAGTTTTTATGGTGCATGTTAAAGATAAAATGTGAATCTTTCCTGGAGATTTATTGTTATTTTTTTATCTTCAGACCTACTGCAAGCACTTCCTGCCGTTAAGTCCGTGTGCTTATCTCTCTCCTTCTAGAGACCTGGTGAATTTAAGTCTCTGGAGTCGAACCCTCTACAGGCAGGATTCGTTCGTGCCCCGCCCTGCTCGATGGGATCTTTCGGTAGTCACGCGGAGTGTCTCGGGAGGCGCTAGAGAGGAGAGAAAAGCCAAGCGAAGATGTGCATCATTAGCGATGCGTGCTCGATGTGATGGCGTGACGCAGGGGCAGGTTAAGAGTGAAATTTTCAGATGACTGAGATGAAACCAGCACAAAAAACCCCTCCGAACACATTCTGCCCCGGTGCTGAAGAAACTGCATGACTTTACCTGAAATGAAAACGCTTTATCAATCCCAGAACCAAACACCTAATACATGTAGTGATACACTACCTACGACATGATTCACTGGGTACAATAATACACACGATAATGGCTTCATCGTTTAGCCCCACAAAAACTATTTTATTATTTCTTTTCAAACAATGAAACACTGTATACATGCACTTTTATTTCTGAGGTAGGTACAAACTATGCAAAACAAACAAAAATGGTACAAAGCTTTACAATCTTTTACAGCTGTTTAAAACATTCAGAATGCAGTCAAATACGGTTAATGGGACGAAACTCGATCCTAAAGTACCGAAACAAAGTCTATTATATATTATTATATACATGTGCTTATTTGGACCAAAATTACGTTTGATCGGACCAAAAAACGTGATTGTCTTTGTTTGTGGTGATTTTTTGTGCAGTCAGTCGAGAGAACGTGTTAAATCACAAGATGAAATCTTCAAACTCTGACTGGAATTTAGTACAAACTTATAATTAAATTACTAAACTACTAAATTATAATTTTTATTAAGCTTGACATGCTGAGGAACTAAACATTGTGTGTGTGTGTGTGTGTGTGTGTGTGTGTGTGTGTAGATCGTTTAAAAAATAATTTTTCACTGAACAAAGTTGCTAAGCAACAGTCGTTCTTGTACGTTCACTATACGAGTCAATTACATCATAAAGGTTTAATAAACATTTACATTAATGATACTCCCGTCCCATCTTGTAACATAGGGACACGTTCAGTTTTGGTCCTAATATTTGGGTGGTCCGATCACACCATCACGTCCTGATGTGGTCCGATTAACCGGATCCGACTGTATTTAAATGCTTTTAAATGATTTTTCCTTTGTGAAGCACTTTGAATTGCATTTGTGTATGAAAGATGCTGCACAAATAAACTTGCCTGGCCTTGACTTACATTTCCCTTACTCTCCACCAGGCTACGACTGCCATCGACGGCCTGTCGCATCCTGAACTCAGTACAGTCGAGTGTCTCACTGCATCTTTACTATTTAGTGTACAGAAGTCACGCCGAACATTCATCCGTGTAAAAATAGTTTTAAAGAAGAAAAAAAAGCTTCCCCAATTCATCACAACCTCCCAAATTATCTTCTGCAAATTTACCAGAGCAAGTTTTGCCTCGTAAGGAAGTTGCTACATGACAGACTGATGGGTCACGGTCTGATCTCTATATATTAACAATGATTCACACTAAACATTCGAAAAATCGGCATTAAAACGTCGCCAAACGCGTCTCGAAATGGGAAGCGAGACCCTGACTGCTGGCCAACCAGACGTGCATAAATATAGCAGCAGTGTTTACTTCCTCCTCATCGATGTTAATCACTAATGTGCCACTTTGACATGATGCTTGTCCAGTAAGTGTTAGCAACTCCTTCATTCCTGAAGTCTCTAATATTAATAATATTAATATGTATAATAATAATATGATCATAATAACTGTCCAAGCAAATCCTGCCAATGTGGAGGATTGTTTTAGTTTATTTCTATTTTAAAATGTGTAAATATTAGATATCCAAAATGTTATCAATCTGAACTATCAGTTTTTATGGTGTGTGCTAAAGATGACAATCATTCCAGAAGATTCTTTTTTTTTTTATCTCCAGACCTTCTGCAAGCACTTCCTGTCTATGGTTTTTGAGGTCTGCAGAGGCAACCATCAGGAGTTCTTTACCCAGCATGGAGGATCTGAAAAAGTTCTCGAAGCCTTCAGATATTCCACAAAATTATCAACAAATCTCACCCTGAACATCCTTGATTATTTTGAGTTGTTCCCATAAAGCAGACGCTAAAGAACTATCAAAATGATGAGACCAGAGTACAAAACATGAATTTTATATATAATATAGTCTTACATGTATAGGTTTACACGTTCATGTATGTATTCTTTATATATAAGTATTTATATGTAGCACAGTTTATATTTATGTTTATCGCTGTATACATGCATGTCTGGCTATAACAGTTCAACTCTTTGTATCCGTTTTTTTATTATTTTTGTATCGTAACCATCATTCTTATTATTACTAAATAACAATTTAATAAACAAATCCAGCATCTATAACTATATATCTTAATCTGCCTTTATTCCCTTCACGCCTGGTATAAAGACAATAAAGATATTCTGCAAGTCGTTTCGAGGATCGAAGCGAGAAACTGAAATCGATCAGGCGATCGGACGTGGAACTGAAAGAATGCTGGACGTATTGATCTCCTCTTCTGTTAAATCAGCCTTATCAGTGGCGGTGGCACGTCATGCGCTCAAGATGAATAGGCGTTCCGAGCCGTCCGGTCTCTAGCAATCGGCGGTCCTGGAGGACAGACGGTATTAAAGCCATCTGCTCGCCTATCAGATCCGGACGGGGGTCACATCTGTGGACAGCTGGACTAATCCCCGCTTGTTACTTCAGAGCTGTTTAGGGGAGCACTTGGCACATGTCACTGTGGGGACTCTCTGAAAGTCGAGATTCCTTAAAATGTACCTTAAATGTGACAAACCCTGTTCACAGTGTTTAAGCGGTTCCACAAATTGAACCCGGCGTTCCGTTAGTTTTCAGTGTTCGGTCTAATTAGCCAGCACATCATCGATTGGATTGATAAGCATATGCAACGTATGCGAACATAATTGAACAGCGTTCACTCGTTCCCGAGCTAATTAGAACCCATTGATTTCACATCGCTGATTCCGGAGCACCACCAGCTTCACCGAGCGTACTGACTCTACCAAGTTAAGAGAACCTGATTATCGACTGACTCATGTAGACTCTTAGGGGTTTCGCCAGGTTATCAAATTACTTAAGTGCATATGCGCGCCGAAAAAGAATTATTGTCAAAATCTTCTTTTGGTTATCGGATTATCCGGCGCGTAAATGTACTCGGTTCATATCCAGGTCGACCTGCGGGAATATTAAGTGGGTAGCAAATGAAAACTCGCTGATGTGACCGCGCTGGAGTGAAGATAAATGAACAGCAGTCAGCATTTCAGTTACACGTGTGCTGCGATGTATTTATTTCAGAGATTCCAACAGACGTTTGTGTAAATTTGTGTTGTGATGGGGGGGCCAAGAGGACACAAAACTAAATTTGATTTCTTTTTAGTCTAGTCTGCTGCCACCCTGCAGACCTAATGTGCCCGGTTTGCTTTGATTGCTTCAGCACGAGATTTCCCTCCGTTCAAATTCAAATGTTATTTGTCATTACACATATACAGATGTACAGTACAACGAAATGTTTCTCTACGCATATCCCAACTTGTCTGGAAGTTGGGTTCAGAGCGCAGGGTCAGCCAACGTACGGCGCCCCTGGAGCAGACAGGGTTAAAGACCCTCAACAGTGGCCGTGTAGCAGAGCCTGGACTTGAACCGCCAACCATTGGGTTCACAGCACAACGCTCTACCGACTAAGCTACACTGTCCCTGTTGATCCTGGTAGGGCAACTGATGGGTCCTAACATTTAGAAATCAACCTTAATTAGTTGATCCCTCCTTAATACAGGTCTATCCCTGCAGATCAATTGCGTGTAATACAAGAATAAGAAATTAGGTTTAATACATTGGACTCAAAACTGAAAGGTTGCTGGTTCAAACCCTACCTCTGTCAGGTTGTTCCATTCAGAAACTGAGCAGCTTAAACTTTAGACTGTAAGTCACAAAAATCCCTGAAATGTAAATGCACGAGAGAAGCACACAGTTGGCAAACCCAGGCAGACGGCGGAAACGTGGCCAGCCCGTCATGAGTCACGTCTGTGGTCTTGAACAGCAGTCTTCCTCTAACAGGAAAATATTTATGAAACTAGAATGCTAGATTGTTTTTCGCTTTTACGGCACAACAATACGCCCTTTCTTTTCATGTGGCCGGCGATAGGCGGATGCGCCGAGCGCTGTCGGTTGAGACCGTTTATTAAGCAAAGATCCCCGTAACAGGATGCTGGTAATTAAATCATAGCAGCTGAACGGTTCTCATTTTGAAAAGAGCCTTAATGATGTTAAGAATGTCAAAGAACACATTTGCGAGGACTGATTTTGCAGATTCTTGACTCAAAGTCTGCAAAATCTGGGCTAAGAGTGACTTTCAAAGTGGCTCAAATCCTTTTGGCTTTAATTTAAAGTGATTTACAACCTCACCTGGTCTGATCTTTTCCAACACAGCAGACCAGCATCGAAATCCACGGGTTGCAGGCAGCATGTCTGTGTGTGTCAGCTCAGGGAGCAAACAGCTTTTAGAGTTTGAAATGCAAGCATACGTGTGCTAGAGAAGTCATAGTCTAATATGCAGTTGTAGCATATAATTTAAAATATTGGACTAGTTGGTTGCTGAAGGCTAGAAGGTTGCTGGTTCAAACCCCACCATAAGTTTAACCCAAACCCAATACTTTCGGGTTTGAGATGACCAACTCTGGATTGATTACAATTAAAGCAAATTAGGCCAGTGAAGTGTGTTGCTTAAAGACTTAACAGTGGCAATGTGGCAGTGGAGATATTCGGTTCACTATGTAAAGCACTGAGCTTCCTTGTGAAGAAGACATAAACAGTGTGTTAGTGTCAGTGACTAAAAATAAATAGTCTGTCCCACTTTATGCTCATAACATTAACTTGACACTGATGTCCCGGATACACGACCATATTTCTTTTCAAATGCGTAATTTTAGCCGCTTTAGTTTATTGTCAAAGGAAGAATGGTACAGTTAATGACTACCTAGTATTTAAACACAAACTGACCCAATGATTCATGTTACTCGTTACTTGTATTCCAGCCAATCCTCGGTTTGCAGTGTGGTCTGGTGAAACAAGTGGTTTATGTACGGGATTTGTAAGGAAATGTTGCTGGTTTAAGGCCCAAGTTGCCACTGTGGAGCCTTGAAGAAATTGCTTATATTGTACATTAGTGCAACTATAATTTGCTGTGGATAAAATGTTGTTTATCCTAATTAACTAAGAACTACTTAAGAGAGTCTCGCTTAACTGTAGCAACCTGACCAGATGAGGTTTCTGATTACGGAAGCAGTACCTTAACTGTGGGGCTGCACTACCTCATGCATGTGTGAAAACAATGGGCTACTGCACACAGGTCGGATGGAGAGTGCTTTATTCTCAGAACTATATATAGATTGATGGATGGGTGGAAAGACAGCTCTATTAATCCCAGAGGGAAATTTGTTTAAAACAAATCAGTCTGGATTGATTACAATTAAGGCAAATTAAGCCAATCATGCGTGTTGTTTAAGGACAGTGGCAGTATGGCAATGGAGTTGTATCGCTATGCTAACCACAGAGCAATCTTTTAATACTTTTAAACTCATGCATGTTTATATTATTGTCATAGCGGGTCTAAGTCCAGCACCCTTAACTGCTAAGCTACGACTGGCCAAAGACCTGACAATCAATAGCTGTTTCATTTTCCATTGTCTTTGAGAAGCGGACATCAGCTGGATCAAAAACGACTATGCTTTGAATGGCCCCAACTCAAGCGCCTGGGGTCAAGCGAGAAATTATCGTTTAATGCCAACGATAAATCAAGACACCTCCCGCAGGTGTCAGAAAAAGCAAATCGAGCTCAGAATTTACCCAAATCCCCAGAAGTGCCAGCCAAGTCATCATGCAAATCTCACAGGAATCATGTAAATCTGAAGACGTCCCCATGAGAACAAAAAAGGTTCGGTTATAAAACAAAACCTTTTCCGTTTACATCAATTAATAAAACACCCTGCAGGCACAGTCCACTTGTAAAAATGTCAGAACTCAAGAACTTCCAGGTAAAACAGCAAAAAGGAAACCACCCCCACCCCCCACCGCCCAGAGCACCTCTATCAATTTGACAGGCAGACGTTTTCTTTCTGAGATAACTGTAACTGAGCCCTCAGCTCAGTGTACATGCGTATCGTTTGAATGATAGACGGCTGCACTCTACCTAGCTGTCTTCTTCTGCCCAATCTTTAGAACACAAGCACAAACAAAACCACGACCGTTAACAGATAAGTGAAGAAACCCGATACCACTGGCAGAAGAAAATCCGACAACATGATTCATACGAACTCTGGAAAGAGCCTCGGATTTGCAATGCAAATTTTAACGGTATGACGGCAGTAAGAAAACCGTAAAACGCAGGTGATCAAGTCTCTGCCTGCTGCCAATCTGCCATCCAGGAACTCGTAACTGATTTTTAAGAAAAGCACAAATTGTTCAAATCTGACCAACGTGTCATTGCGTATATTCCTGCTCAAGAGCCGATTCACGGTAACACACGGTATGCAAATAAACGGATTAAAGTTATGATCATAGAACATTCATATAAACATAAACATGATGTCAAAAGTACGTGAACACCTGATATCATGTATGCAATCTTTTCAATTTATTTCAGTGTTAGGGTTACGCTTGGTGGTAATAATAGATGGATGCTTAAAAGTACTAACAGGCCGTCACTGTTGGGCACTTCAGCAAAGCCATTTTTACCAACAGTGTTATTTAAGTCTCCAAACATCCAATCAAAACTACTGCACCCAATATACCAGAACAGTAGCACAAGCAGGTCGTTTCCATTTCTGGCTTCGGGTTTAAGCTTACTGCAAGACTTGGGGTCACAAGTCAGAGCCTTGACTGTTGACTCGCTCTTAGAATAACATGTCTAAACACCCCAACAACACTTCGGAACCTTGTCATTACCATGTTAGTGTCAGAGTTTAGGTCGGGTTGTCGTTCCAGATACTGTTACGTAATCATTGCAGAGCTCTTAAGATATAGGACTAATAATCAAAAGACTGCTGGTTGCTAAACAGCAAGAGGTAGGTTGAGGTTAGGGTTTAGGTTTAGGGTTATTGTCTAGATTAGAGTCAGTGTTATGGCCCAGATTGGGGTTAGCATCCAAATGATCACAAGTGGCCAGGTAAGGTTTAGTGTCCAGGTTAAGCTTTGGGTTAGAAATAGTGTTTGAGTTAAGAGTTAGGGTCAGTCCTAAAACTATAAAAAAAGAAAAGAGTGGACATGATGACAGATTTTGTTTTGCCTGGGCCTCCCCTGCTTTTAATCACAGGAGTTTATCAGTTCCTGCTAATAACACAAACTCAGCACAACGGACCGGGCAATATTCTCACACTCACATAACAAAACAACAATGACTTCTTTACGTTTAGTGGGTGATTCCCCCGTGAGAAACCGCTTGAATTTATTCATCTCAGGATTAAATGTTGGCTGCCCCCAAGTACAGAGATCGACAGTGTGTTAAACTCACCAAACTCATCGTAGAGATGCATGCAGCGCCCCGCCCAAATTCAAATCAAATTCAAATTCAATTTTATTTGTCATTACACATATACAGATGTTTAGTACAATGAAATGTTTCTCTTCGCATATCCCAACTTGTCTGGAAGTTGGGGTCAGAGCGCAGGGTCAGCCAACGTA
>JAOUQU010061279.1:0-16753 GCA_028566735.1 Ammoglanis amapaensis
GTGTGTGTGTGTGTGTGTGTGTGTGTGTGTGTGTGTGTGTGTGTGTGTGTGTGTGTGTGTGTGTGTGTGTTTGTTGTGCAAAATCACTTCCATCATTGCTGCCTGCTCATTATAATTACAGTTATTTCCTTTCACAATTACAATAATAAACACACACTATAGTGCCGATCATTCCAGTAGTTTGATTGATGTGATTCTGACATCATAACATTACAAGCGTTGTTAAGTTCTTCAGCAGTTTCTGCTCGTCTGTTGTTTGCTTATTTAAATTTTTGCCCTTTTGTAATCTATTTAGTTTAATTGGTTGTTTTGTTGGTTGTTTGTATCTTGTTTTTGCAGTTTTGCCACGTTCGTGCATTTGTGCATTTATAGGAATAAATATTATTTCTCACCTGCCTGAGGTGAGATGATATGAGGATCAGCTTTGTGTTTGCTGAGCCCCACTTGGATTAAAACTTTACGTCTGGACCCACAGACGAGCTTAAATCTTTACATATTTCTTCTAATCTTAATTTTGAGGATAAAATGTTTAGTAGGTAATATATCTCACCTACTAACAGCTGTTAGTGCTCAGAATGTTCTAGCCGATTGTTGTATAACATGCGGTTTGTGTAGAGGTTCATGTATGGATTAGTGTCGTGTATTGTGTAAGGGTTTGTGTAAGGATTAGTGTAGGGGTTTTTGTAATTGTTTTGAGTAGCGAGTGGTGTAGTTTGTGTAGTGATTCGTCTAAGGGTTTGAGTAGGGGTTTGTGTAGTTGTTTGTGAAGGGACTGGTTTATTTGTTTGTGTAGTGACTGGTGTAGTTGTTTGTGTAGTGACTAGTGTTTGGATTGGTGTAATTGTTTGTGTAAGGACTAATGTAGTTGTTTGTGTAGTGACTGGTGTAGTTGATTGTGTAGGGACTGGTGTAGTTGTTAGTTTAGTGACTGGTGTAGTTGTTTGTGTAGGGACTAGTAGTTGTTAGTGTAGTGACTGGTGTAGTTGTTTGTGTAGGGACTAGTAGTTGTTAGTGTAGTGATTTGTGTAGGGACTAGTAGTTGTTAGTGTAGTGACTGGTGTAGTTGTTTGTTTTGGGACTAGTAGTTGTTAGTGTAGTGACTGGTGTAGTTGATTGTGTAGGGACTTGTGTAGTTGTTAGTGTAGGGGTTTGTTTTGGGATTGGTGTAGTTGTTTGTGTAGGAACTGGTGTAGTTGTTTGTGTAGTGACTGGTGTAGTTGTTTGTGTAGGGGACTGGTGTAGTTGTTTGTGTAGTGACTGGTGTAGTTGTTTGTGTAGTGACTGGTGTAGTTGTTTGTGTAGGGACTGGTGAAGTTGTTTGTGTACTGACTGGTGTAGTTGTTTGTGTAAGGACTAATGTAGTTTGTGTAGTGACTGGTGTAGTTGATTGTGTAGGGACTGGTGTAGTTGTTAGTGTAGGGGTTTGTTTTGGCATTGGTGTAGTTGTTTGTGTAGTAACTGGTGTAGTTGTTTGTGTAGGGGACTGGTGTAGTTGTTTGTGTAGTGACTGGTGTAGTTGTTTGTGTAGGGACTGGTGTAATTGTTTGTGTAAGGGTTTGTTAAGGGATTGGGTGTAGTTGTTTGTGTAGTGACGGGTGTAGTTGTTTGTGGGTTTGTGTAAGGGTTTGTGGTGGTACTGAAATAGGGATTCGAACCCCTCCCCTCTGTGTAGTTGTTTGTTTGTTGTACTCTGTGTTCTAATCCACGTTTGTGTTTGTTTTTTCAGCTGAGTATTGAGAAAGCTCAGACCATCGCTGAGCAGGTGGAGATGAAAGCCAAGTTGGTTCAGTCGGAGGTGAAGAGCGCCACACTGAGGCACAAGAAAGCTCTGGAGGAACGCGAGTGTGAACTCCTGTGGAAGGTAAATCGGTGGTTCCAGATCTTACAGGTTCTACTGGTTTGTGTTACAAAATTGAATGGAATTAGATAAATATATAACTGGTTGGGTGGGTGGTGATGGGGTTAATTGTTTGGAGACTCCTAGTTGAAGATGAATGAATGAAATTGATCATTTGGATTTGATGAATGGATGAAGCTGGATGGTTGGTGAGGGAAGAATGGTTAGAGATGGTCTGGATTAGATGAACAGGTGGAGGTGGACGGTTAGATAAACAGTTTGGATTGGATGGAGCTGTATGGTTCGGATTGGATGGATGGATTAAGGTGGACGGTTGGAGAGGGAAGAATGGTTAGAGAAGGTTTTGATTAGATGATTTGATGCATGGTTGAATGGTTGGAGATGAAAGAATGTCTGTATTGGAAGACTGGTTGGTGATTGATAGTTTGGAGATAGACGAATGGAGATTGAGGATTTGGATTGGATGAATGGATGAAGATGGGTAGTTGGAGATGGTTTGGCTTGGATGAACGGTCCGAGATGGATGGATGTTTAGAGATGGATGGATGCTTGGATTGGAAGAATGGCCGGTGATTGATGGTTTAGATTGAGATGAATGGAGATGCATGATTTGGATTGGATGAATAGTTGGAGAGGGTTGAATAGTTTCTGATGGATGGTTTGGCTCGAGTTCTATGAAAGGATGAATTGGAATAGATGGGATTGGACGTCTCTTCAGTCTGATCTCATTTTGTTCCTCCTCTCTTGTAGGTGGAGAAGATCCGACAGGTGAAGGCCAAGTCTCTGTACCTGCAGGTGGAGAAGCTGCACCAGAACCTCACTAAACTGGACAGCACCATCGCCACGGTGACCAAGGTCCTGGAGGAGGGCCGAGGCCTGGAAGTGCTGCTGGCGCGGGAGCACATGCTCAACCAGCTCCAGGAGCTGAAGTCGCTACGCTGCTTGCTGCCGCCGCAGGAGGACGACCGCATCGTGTTCACCCCGCCAGACCCGGCGCTCCTCATTGCCGTCCAATCACTCGGCCTGATCAGCAGCGGGGCCTTCGCACCCGTCACCAGGGCTCATGGCGACGGCCTCAAGAGGGCACTGCAGGGCAAGCCGGCCTGCTTCACCGTGGTGGCGTACGACCACGATGGTGAGCCCAGGCTGTCGGGTGGCGACGGCGTCTCCGCCGTGCTGATGAGTCCGGGAGGGAACCTATCTGGTGCCGAGGTGTCCGACAACCATGACGGCACGTACGCGCTCAGCTACCTGCCCGAGGCCGAGGGCGAGCATCTACTCTCGGTGCTAGTGTGCAACCGGCACATCGACGGGAGCCCCTTCAAAGTGGCCGTGAAGTCCGGACGGAGCTACGGGGGCGTGGGTCTGCCCGTGGCATCTTTTGGAGGAGAAGGGGATTCCGAGGGGCAGCTCTGTCGCCCCTGGGGTATCTGTGTGGATAAAGAGGGGTACGTCATCGTCGCTGACCGGAGCAACAACCGAATCCAGATCTTCAAGCCAGGCGGGACGTTCCACCACAAGTTCGGAGCTTTAGGCTCCCGGCCGGGGCAATTCGATCGCCCGGCGGGCGTCTCCTGCGACGGCCAGAGGAGAATCATCGTGGCCGACAAGGACAATCACCGCATCCAGATCTTCACCTTCGAGGGTCAGTTCCTCCTCAAATTTGGAGAAAAGGGAACCAAGAACGGGCAGTTTAACTACCCCTGGGACGTCGCCGTGAACCCCGAGGGCAAGATCCTGGTCTCAGATACGAGAAACCACCGGGTGCAGCTGTTCGGCCCCGACGGGACCTTCCTCAACAAGTACGGGTTTGAAGGCGCCCTCTGGAAGCATTTCGACTCGCCGCGGGGCGTGGCTTTCACCCAGGAGGGCCACCTAGTGGTGACCGACTTCAACAACCACCGGCTGCTGGTGATCCGTCCTGACTGCAAGTCGGCACGTTTCCTGGGCTCCGAGGGAACGGGAAACGGCCAGTTCCTGCGGCCGCAGGGTGTAGCCGTGGACCAGGAGGACCGCATCATCGTGGCCGACTCGCGCAACCATCGCATTCAGGTGTTCGAACCCAACGGCAACTTCTTATGCAAGTTCGGGACTCAGGGGAGCGGATTCGGGCAGATGGACCGCCCCTCGGGGATCGCGGTCACGCCCGACGGGATGATCGTCGCAGTCGACTTCGGAAACAATCGCATCCTGATCTTCTGAGCGGCCGTGGTGACGGTTTTCTTTAGAAGGAAGTGGATGAATGTCAAAAAAACGTGGCAGTGAGATTATTAAAAAAAATATTTACAGCTCTGGGGAAAAAGAAACAAACAAGAAACCAGTTCAAATCGGAATAGGAGGAATTTTATTGTTTACATTTAATTTTTACATTTCATTTCGATTTACTTGCGTGGAATAAAAAAAGCAGTTGATGGTAAACAGGAGCACAAATTTAGTTATAAAGTTTTAACGTATTATGAATAAAATTAATTTAGGGCTTTTACACACTTGGGAATGAATTCTCCGCATTTAACCCAAACCTGTGGCGTTAAATGCACATTTATACACGTCAGTGAACGCACACCAGGGGGCAGCAGTGAGCACACATGCCCAGCGATTACACACGATTTTATATATATATATAAAATTATTCCTGTCAATAATATAACAATTTACGCACACACGCACGCATTAAGTGCACATTACAGGCGTACACACTTAAAACTACTACAATTCTATATTTCAAATGGTTTCTTATTTCTTATTTATTTTTCCAGAGCTGTATGTAATTTGTAGTTTGATGAATTCGCGCTGCTGGCGAAAGTGTCCCTCTCGTGCACACACCCCTATTTTACTTTTATTTCCACAAAGAGAAGGAATAGAGCAAAAACTGTATGCATATATATATATATATATATATATGATGAAAGATGGATTGCTGATATCGAGGCTTTTTTTTTTTGCTCGTTTCTATTTTTTTCTCTCAGGGAATTTTCTAGCGTTCTTGAAAACATTTGACGGCATTATACCTACCTCATCTAGCTTTACGTATGAATGTATTCTCCGGTGTGTGCGGCATCTGTGAAGTTTTATAAAGACGTCTACCTCAGTGCTTTTGTTTTTGTAGAATCCGAGAAAAGAAGACGAAAAAAAAAAAAACCAAACAAAAAAAAAACCTGAAGCACCGTCGGGTGGAGATTTGCACACCTCGCACAACTTTCCTCCTGATATAGCGCACGGTATAACGAAAGCGGTGAATGTTTGCGCCCCCTACAGGTTGGGTTAAGGGTCGGGGGGGGGGGGGGTCAGGGAGTTGCGCATGGACTGATGCATCTACTGGCTGGTCATTTGATATTTTATTTCACTTTCATACCTCGTTTAAACCTCTTACCTCACAACCTGATTGTACCCGGGTGTACAAAATGCCTCATTCTACATACCTCACTTTTCTTTCTATGGGTCGATTATTCCTGGCGCATGAATGGAATTAGACTTCAAACCCGAACGGACTGCAAAAGTTTTGTCTTTTTCTTTTAACGTTATTGAAAATGTAAGAGGAAAAAAAAGTGTAAAGCTTTAAATATTTGTTTTTTAAATGAACACTTTTTTTTGTTTGTGGGGGCCCCGGGGGGTATTGGTATCATCCCACGTTTCGCTCGCTCTTGTTTTCGTTTTTGTATTTTCTTCATCCGTCATCTGGCGCTGATGAGATGATGATGTAGCTGATTATTATCGGGTAAGATTCCTGGGCACATGCTTTAACTGGCTTGGATTTGATCCAGACCTGCATCCTTATGACTAAGAAAGAGAGCGAGCGAGAGAGAGAGACAGACAGCGAGAGAGAGAGAGAGAGAGAGAGAGAGAGAGAGAGAGAGAGAGAGATCTCGGCTCTCTTGGAAGACCGTCTGTCCAGGGAACAGTTTAAAAACATCACTAATCGGTCAAATGTGGTCTAAAAAGACAAATCTGACAAGTGTGATGACTCTCGGTTGTTGTTGTTGTTGTTGTTTTATCTGTGGGGAGCCACTTTAATGAATGTCCCCTGATCGTCGGTCAAGTGAGCGTAAAAAGTGTTTGAAAGCAACAACGAAAAAAATTAATAATAATAATTAGATAGGCACTGAAATCTATCGGGACCAGACGGAATAAATAAATGTTATTTAAAGACGAGGCAGGGACGGAACGACGAGGCAAGCGGACGTGATCAGTATCCCAGGACCGATCCTGCCATCCGTTGTTCCATAACAACTCTTATTTCAGGAATTAAACTTCATGATTAGAGAACAACGTGACACTTTTATCATTTTTATTGTTCATTTGGCAAACTATGAGCTCCACAAACGGTTCAGTCTCCCCCTGAACATTAATAAGAACATAATTAATCTGAAACACGACTCGTTTGTTTCTTTTCACATGAATATTTGTTGGTATTAGATCAATACAGCGTGTATCGATGGCCTATTGATAATTAATCACTATAATATTATAATTGAATGGATTTTATTTGGAATTGAGTACCTTAATAAATACATTGACAGGTTTGACTGTGGAATGGGGTGCAGTGTGAATCCCAGCAGCCGCCTGACGGGTGTTGATTTCATTCAGCTCCTCGTTTTCTGTTTTGATTCGCCTCCGATGTGTTGCTAGTCGATCTGATGCGAAAGAAAGAAGAAGAAAAAAAAATCAATGAGGTTGCATTAGTAAGAGCGACTCGTCGCAGCTTTGATTGGACTCGATACCGAGCCTCGACTCCCGCAGCAGCAGGTTATAAAAGCGTGAGTCGGGTCCGCCGCTACCTCGTGACGTGACGTCTCGACGATTGTTCCCTCAAAACGACTCCTTCGCTCCAGTCAGATCGAACCCAACGCGCGATGGGGTTTCATTTTCTTGCCAAACAGGTCAGTGCCAAAAAGAGACGGACTTTGTCCTCAATGGAATGTTTCATAGTCACGTCTGAAGGAGGGAGGCCGGATTCGTGGACCCAGGCGTGCATCGTAGACTTTAGTGAACGGGGATCAGATTTCCCCTAGTGGCTGATGTGAATGTGCCAGCGACAAAGAAAAACAACGCTGGGCTAAAAGTAGGGACGTGATTATTAAGAGAAATGGGCCGACGCGAGGTCGGAGAGAAGTATCTGACCCGACGAGAACCCCCCCCCAAACGTTTCAGTATTAATGTCACATGTTTTAATACAGAGCGTCCCAGAAGAACCAAAGATATCTTATTCTCTCTATAAGAGGAGAAACGTTTGCATGCTTTAAAAGCCCTCGTAGATGAGTCTATTTAAAAAGAAAGAAAGAAGAAGAAGCGCTAACGGAGTGGAAATGATTTACACTTAAGATTTATTTATACCAAATAAAAAAACGTAACAAAAAAAAATAATAAACCAACCAACCATGAACCCAGATGCTATGTCAGGGCGTGGTGGATATCTTTAACAAGATTGTATTACTCTATTAAGATAGCTTTAAAGAGCGACGTATCTGTTCTTGAGACACGAGACTTGGATTTCCAGACACAGATTAGTTCTATTCTTGGATTAAAAAGGCTTGAAATGACTAGAAACTGTGAGTGCTGTCACGATAAAAAAAAGGTTTTCGGGTTTTTTTACCAGCAAATTTCGGTGATCTGTGTTTAGAACGAGACTGCAGGAGCTTTATATGCAGTACGTGAACCGGACGTGCAAATTGTCCAGTAGTTCATTACTGGCCAATCGTATCTGGAACTGCCTACATCTTTATCTATATATTGATGTATATAACATGTTTATGTATGGGCTGTAGATCCTCACTACATGTTCATCTATAGGACGTTTCTGTTTGATGGAAGCGACATATCCAACCATACATCGGTTCTGCCCAACGTACACACCTATAGATCATTTCTGCTTAAAAGAACCTTAATAATCATTCATAGATCGGTTCTGCCTAATGGAACTCTTGGTGCAACTCTTTACATGCACACCTATAGATCATTTATGCTTAATGGAACCTTAATAATCGTGCATAGATTGGTTCTGCCCAATAGAACTATGGGATATATATTTATCCATAAGCCACTGTAACTTGGTGGAACTCCTTACATACTCGTCTATAGATCATTTTTGCCTAATAGAACCTTTTATATCCAGAATTGGATTCGTTCTGCCCAATAGAACAAGGATTGTTGATACTTGGGGGGAGGGGGTATATGCCATACAGATATTACATATTCATCTCAAGCTCGTCCCTGCAGGCTGGAACTCACAACATATTGATCTATTTATTTATTTGTTTATGTTCCCTGGTTGAAACGCCCTTAATTATTCTATCTGATGGGAGCAGAGAAATCACTACATAAACACATCGGCTATTCCTGATTGGTGGAACCCTTTGCATATTTATAAGTCCGTAGATACTCCCACTATAGGTCATTCCTGCCTAATGGAACCTACAATGTCCAAGCATTGATTGTATATAAACACGTTCTTATTAGTTCCAACCCTGCAGAAACAAACACATCGGTGCATCCAAACGGTTAGAACCCAGTTTCTGCTTCATGGGACGCTCTAGATTTCCATCTGTAGATCGTTTCGACCTTATGGAACTCTGTAGGCTATTTCTAGGTGGGGGTGGGGGAGGGGGGTTGTGTTAGTGGTGGTGGATTGACTGCTTAAATATTTATCTATGGGCTATTTATGATGGGTGGAACTCCTAACGTACTGATCTATAGAGCTATAGGTCCATTTCTGCCTAATGGAACTGCGTACACATTAAACACTGTGCTGTGGGATTCTGGGTGGAATTTCTTACTTGTTTATGTGCTGATGGTTTCTGTCTGGCTGTAAAGCTCCGTATTTTCCTCCTTAGGTCCTTTCTGATAGGTGGAACTGTGTTCATATTTATCCTCTAGTCATCAATACTGATCGACGTCCTTTCTGTGGCCTGGTTTCGATCGCTTATTAGTAATTTATTGGCAGTTGTGTCTACATCAGCATGTATTAGAACATTTGCGAGCTAAAAGCTGGTCCGTTTGACAAGGCTTTACAAATCGGCCAGATAAATATTATAACATCTTGTTTCCTCGATGAATCGAACTGTGTGACAGCACTTCAGGTTATTTCTTTTCGTTTCGTTTTTTAATGCCCTTCAGTCCAAGAGCAGGCGTAATCCACGTCCAGGGACCCGGCCCTTCGAGGACCGGTGTCGGTTCGTATGCCTTAACATTGCCGCCTTGTCGTACGTCGAGCCCTTCTTAGCCACACCTTATTTCCGGATTTAATGGCATCCGGGAAACCGCCAAAGAGCTCGCTTGGTTTCTCGATACTTTTTTTTCCCCCTTCATCCTCCGTGCTACCTTTTTTGTTTTTTCGCTGTCAACGTCGTCATGGTCGCTCGTGGGTTCGTTTATACATTTGTACTAGAAACGGTAGCGACTCCTGATGGAGAAGGATTTTTTTTCTTTTTTAGAATTCAGTCTGGACTGAGAGAGAGAGAGACAGAGAGAGACAGAGAGAGCGAGAGAGTCCGATCAGCGGTCGAGAGTTTATTAATCAGACTGAAGCTCGGTCCTTCAGAGAATCGAATCACTGCACACTGGCGTCGCTCCTCCGCTCGGTGTCTGTACGGGTTTCCTCACCGGCCGAGGTTCTGATCCACGTCCTAATCTGGGAAAGGACCGGCATGGACAGAAGGTCAGAAGTGTGTGTGTGTGTGGTGTGGGTTTTTATATTATTATTATTATTATTGTGATTGTATTACTTAAGAAGAAGAAGAAAATATGAACTCAGGTAGCTTTATAGAGATTCGATTGGAATTCAATGTTTCTTATGAGCGGATATTAAATCCTTCGGTAGAATTTCTTAGGATTTAGTATCAATTTGTGTGTGTGTGGGTGCGCGTGTGTGTGTTTGTGCATTTATTGTATCGATCGGACGGATCTTTGCTGTTAATAAACTCTGTCGGATCCTCCACCACTAGATTCGGGAATTTCTTTTCATTTTCATACCCGAGTGGAAAGTCGAAATCAAACCAAATATCGTTTCGTATCGTGTCTGAGAACCAAAGGAACTATAAAAACCTCGTCCACACCTCCTACAACCTCGTACAACCTCGTCCTCGTGGTATTAATAACAGGCTTGTGTGATGGAATGGATACACAACTGTACACGTTCCATTCAAACCTTCTAGATTTTTTATTAACAGGTTTTACAGTAACAAACAAAAAAAAGATCCGGTTTATCATCAGTGTTTAGTCGGTTTACAGGACGTGTGTGTTGCATTTGGACTCCCCGTCCAATCTTTACGTCCAATCTCCACACCCTGTCCCATCTAATCAACCCTTCCTGCCCTATCCAATCTCTCCACCTTGTCCCAATAATCTTCCAGTCCAATCTCCTCATCCTGTCCAGTCTTTGAATCCTGCCCTATCCAATCTTTACCTTGTCTGATCTAATCTTCCAGTCCAATCTCCCTATCCTATCCAATCTCTCCACCCTGTCCCATCTAATCTCCTTGTCCAAACTCCCCATTCTGTCCAATCTCCTCATGTTGTCTTATCCAATCTCCACCTTGTCCCATCTAATCTTCCAGTTCAATCTCCTCATGTTGGCCAATCCAGTCTCTCTACCCTGTCCCATCTAATCTCTTTGTCCAAACTCCCCATTCTGTCCAATCTCCCCATCCTGTCCTATCCAATCTCATCCAATCCCCTCATCCCGTCGCATCCAATCTCCCCATCATGTCTTGTCTAATCTCCCTGATCTGTCCCATCCAATCTCCTTCCCCAACTTGTCCTGTCCAATCTCTTTATCTTGTCTTATCCAATTTCTCCACCCTGTTCCAGCTAATCTTCCCATTGAATCTCGTAATTCTGTCCCAACCCCCCACCCCAACCTGTTTTGTCTAATCTCCCCATTTTGTCCTGTCCCGTCCACCCCCTTCCAAACGTATCCTGTTCAATCAGTCTCATCCAATCTCTCCCTCCAAATGTCTTCATCCCACACAACGAATGATTGACTGTCAGCACCTCTTACAGAATAAATAAATATTTATTATAATTTTAGGTCTTATCATGTAACTGGAGGCTAAAATCTAATCGCACGAATCACAATCGCACAAGTCTGATTCAGAAACACAAACAAAAAAAAGCCCATTAAACTTTTACAGGACGGCTGATGATCTCACAGCGGTGATCCAAATCCTAATATATTTAAAACTTATACTACAGTATAACTCTTAATACCTTTTTGTTGTTGTTGTTGTTGTTGTTTGGATTGTTACGACGTGTGATCTGATCATTCCATAGCCGCGAGCTTAGCTGTGAGACAGACTAAACTACTAGTTCACGCTCGGGGGGGCTGGGGTGAGTTTTGCCTTTTAAAATATATCAATTAGGGTAGGATCAAAGTAGCAAGACTAATCCCAGCTCGGGGGCGGCAGTGTCCTGATGTCGGTGGAACATCCGGTGCCCTCCAAGAGTCGGTTCCGTCTCCAACATGGCTCTGTAAACAGCGCTCACCGTTACACAATGATTTGTGCTTTTGTTTTTGTTTGTTTCGTTTTTTTTATACGGATGAGACTGTCTGAGATGCTTCTCGGTGGATTTACAGTCTTCTCATGTCGCCTTTGTTGACTTTAAA
This sequence comes from Ammoglanis amapaensis, assembly GCA_028566735.1. Lineage (NCBI taxonomy): Eukaryota > Metazoa > Chordata > Actinopteri > Siluriformes > Trichomycteridae > Ammoglanis > Ammoglanis amapaensis. Next base: position 11,457 of record JAOUQU010061279.1, read on the forward strand.
TAATTTCCTATGCAGATTCTGTTTTTATTTTCTGTTCTTTACTGTTCAATAAAATTGTTGGGATCCTGAATATTTGTGTTGTTGTTGTTGTTGTTGTTGTTGTTGTTTTTTAATGCCTGAAGACGAATGCTGTAAGACTCGAGGATGCACATAAAAAACAAACGATGATTTCTAAACAGCAAACATAAGCAAACGTCCGGCGTCACTCAGATCCGAGGGAGTAGCGGCTGCCGCGTCCTTGTGCTTAGAGGAACCGTGTGCTCACTGATGCCCCCTAGTGTGTATGTGTGTGTTTGTAAATGTGTTTCATTGCACGGATTGGGTTAATTGTGGTGGATTCATTCTGCTGTGTGTAACACACACACACACACACACACGGGGTGAAGAAGTGTGTCTGGTGCAGCAGCACCACTCTGCGGGAGCTATGTGTGACTTCTGTGCAGAGTTTGCATGTTCTCTCTGCATCTGTGCAGCTTTACTCCGGGCACTCCGGTTTCTAACCACAGTCCAAAAACATCCAGGAAAGGCACATTGAAGATGTGAGTCCATGCGTGCGTTCGATGTGACTCGTGTGATGGAGGATTAAACAATAAAATTAAAACAAATAAGTAGTTATTATTAATATTATTATTATAATCACATTTAATTTTATTCTTATATTGCTGGTAATACTTTTTTATATTATATTGTTACTATATTATAAATATTAACAGTAATATATATTATAGTAATAATATTTATATCATATGATGGTATTTTATTACTATTATATTATTATTATATATATTTATACTCTATTGCTGCTATTACATACAATATTAGATTATATTACTAATAAAAATTCAACATTAAACTTATATTTATCCTATTACATTATTATTATTTATATAATGTTATTTATCCTATTACATTATTATTATTATATATAATGTTATTTATCCTATTACATTATTATTATTTATATAATGTTATATTTATCCTATTACATTATTATTATTTATATAATGTTATATTTATCCTATTACATTATTATTATATATATATTATATTTATCCTATAACATTATCGTTATATAATATTATATTTATCCTATTACATTATTATTATAGTTTTAATAGTCTATATTACAATATATTGCTATTAATATTATTTTATTAATAAATTATGTTGCTTTAAACGTTTGAAATGAGTTTGGCCTGTTTTATGGCGCTGCGTGTTCATTATAATAATGTTCTAACGTAATAATGAGTCTTAACATGTTGTGTATGAGAATAAACATACACACGTGTGTGTGTGTGTGTGTGTGATGTGATTAATGTAAATGATTAGTGTAAGAATCTGCTGCCGCCACGTGAACATCAACACACACTGATAAAAGCTTTTCAATTCCACCAAAACCTCACCAGCACTCGCCGGGGGTTGTGTGTGTGTGTGTCGGGGGAGGGCTTGGGTTCAGACCCAAATCTAATTTAAACACTAAACAAAAGCCTTGCACTGCCGTGGGTGCAGCGCGAGGAACCGGAGTCCCTGCATACCAAAGGGTCAGAGGTCATGGGTGTGCCCTGCCCAAAAGGTCAACAAAGCCCAGCTTCAAACTGCTGGATAACCAGAATGACCAGACAGATGGTCTCCTAAAATAACTGGTTTCAACCAGACACACACACACACACACACTCACGATGCTGACCATGTGACGTAAGGCCGGTTTTAAGGTGACTGGATGATCCTGGTTCCTCCGGGGGGCGTCAGCAGGAATGTTCTGGTTAAACTGGTGTTCAGCAGGAGCTTGGAAACTAATTCAGCCCAGACGTCAGTGACTCACACGTCCCAGAATGCACCGCTGCCGTGAGAATGACGGATGGCCGCTCATCAATTATTTATACTGATAAAAGTTTTTTGGGGACGAAGAGACGATGGAAACCGACCGGTTCCAACCGGCTCGAACCTGCAGTTCATGATTTAGTGAATAATTTCAGTTCCAGTGTCGCACGTAAAATTCTGCAGCTGCTAAAACACTTCAGATCATAATCAGATCATAATCAGTTTATAATCAGATCATAATCAGTTTATAATCAGATCATAATCAGTTTATAATCAGATCATAATCAGTTTATTTTCAGATCATAATCAGTTTATAATCAGATCATAATCAGTTTATAATCAGATCATAATCAGTTTATAATCAGTTTATAATCAGATCATAATCAGTTTATTATCAGATGTGTAACATTTATACTTCTGGTTCGTCCTTTATAGTGTTAAAATTGTATTTACGTATGCAAGTCAAATTCAGTCGATATGATGAAAAGTCAAAATCATTTCAGTTTAATTTCTAAAATAATATTGACTTTATTTCAAAAATCATTTCAATTTTGTTTCTAAAATCATTTCAATTTAATTTCCAAAATTCCTTTTGATTTTATTAGTTTTGACTTTGGACCCTAAATCAAAACTTTCATATATTTGTTCACAATCCTTTATTGTCCGGCTGAGTAAATAAATGATGAGCGGTCCGGGTCTCAGTGATGGTCCGGGTCTCAGCGGTGGTCCGGGTCACAGTGGTGGTCCGGGTCACAGTGGTCCGGGTCTCAGTGATGGTCCGGGTCTCAGCGGTGGTCCGGGTCACAGTGATGGTCCGGGTCTCAGCGGTGGTCCGGGTCTCAGTGGTGGTCCGGGTCACAGTGGTCCGGGTCTCAGTGGTCCGGGTCACAGTGGTGGTCCGGGTCACAGTGGTCCGGGTCTCAGTGGTGGTCCGGGTCACAGTGGTCCGGGTCACAGTGGTGGTCCGGGTCTCAGCGGTGGTCTGGGTCACAGTGGTGGTCCGGGTCTCAGCGGTGGTCCGGGTCTCAGCGGTGGTCCGGGTCTCAGTGGCTCCGGTGAACGAACCACAAACGTAAATAAATACGATGTTTTTTTCTTTTTACAGAAATCTTACGAATCAAACTTTATTCATCATATTAAATAAATAAATGAATCAGTGACGATCACGTACATGAATTAGTTTATAAAGCAGCGGACGAACAATTCATCGAATTCGCCGCATAATTGACTGGTCAGCGGCGTTTAATGGATGAATTATAATCCAGATGAATTGGAGATAAACAAATGAAGAACATGTTTGCTGCTCTATTGAAGAGCTGAAAGCTCGGGATTTACTGACGGGCCGCTGGGCGCTACCATGCCAGAGACCCGAACCCCATTGTGAGAGAACAAAACCTCGTCCAGCCTCTCACTTTCTCGGGAGGATGGTCAAGAACTCTGGTGGGTGGGTTAAAGCACCCCCAGATCCCTGGGGGAGGGGGGGGGGTTGTGGAGGGAAGGGGGTAAAGGGATTTAGCATGAGAAAAGAAATCCCACATGGGAAAAGGGACTCGCGCCACCCTGGAGACGGAGAGGGGAAAAGGGAGGGACCACACATGAACCCGTGAGGGGTGGTGCCACCCCTGCCCCCACCTTCCACACACACACACACCACGGCAGACGTGTCCAGCCACGAGAATACATTCCGAACTGACCATTGACTAAACAGCGCACACAGGGGGCAGATTTCCAGCGTTTATAACAGAGCTGTGAGCGATTTTACCAGCCGAATTTAAATTATTTTTTAAATCAGTAAATAAAAACTATTTACGTACACAAATGAAAGTTTCTTAAGTGTCTTGTTTAGAACGGTGTACAATATCAACGTTTAATTGCAGATTTATATTCCTGCATCTAAACGACTAAACCGTCGTTTTCCTTTCCAAGTTCTGCGTTCGAAGTCACACGCAAAGTGAAGTAATTCCTCACCACATCACCAGGGGGCGTCGAGCTGCTGAGAGTTCCGTCGCCTTTGTGTGTCGTCGTTGTAAATTTTATCTGATGGATATCGAACGACGAATAAGTAAAAACATCGTAAACATCGAGGCGCCGACGTCCACCGGGAGAGAGAGACGACTTTACAAGTGTGTGCTACATTGTTTTCATAGCTACAGTGCTCCCCCTTGTGGTCTCTGCACGTCGTTGTTGAAGGTGCACGTGGGAACTGATTAAGGTACTGAGCTAGTAAATCATATGGTCTCAGGTTCAAGTCCCACGAGCACCACGACCCGTTGGTCATGTGATCGAGGCCCTTAAATCTGAATTACTCAACACTAAAAATGGAAATGTGTAACGATGGCGAGCACACACTGACACGAATACACTAAACACCTGAACAGGTCACCAGTCCGTTACAGGGTTCAGATACAAACACAAGCACACACACTGCAATTGTCTTGTGTGTGTGTGTGTGTGTGTGTGTGTATCTCTAATTAACCTGACTGCACGTCTTTGAATTGTGAAGAAACCTAAATTCCTGCAAGGAAACACACACACACACACACACACACACACACACACACACACACACACGAGGAGAACATGCAAACAACACACAGAGTAGTTGGGGATCTAAGCCGAACCCGGTGACAATGCTGACCGTTAAGACATGGCTATGCTCATAGGCTTGAACCTGCAACCTTCAGATCACTACGGAGACTTTTGAGTGTCTTTCACACACGCACACACGCACACACACACGCACACACACACGCACACACACACACACACACACACAGACAGATAAGGTTAGATAAAATTTATTTCAGATTTCATGACCCCGGATGATGTCAGAATACACGTACAGAGGAGACTGGGAGATGAGCAGCACCGTCCCTCCTTCCCATCATGCCTCTCACCGGGATCCGTCTCTCCGAGCTCGGTACAGGCTCTTAAATAGAACGCAGGGGCTGCAAGGTCAGGGGTCATTTTCGCTGGACTTGTGTGAAGGACGAGGGCATCTGTATAGGCTGGATGGGCTGCACCGTTTGGAAGGGTTGAGGTTTCTTCCGCGGCTCCGGCGAGGACGGCGGCTTCACCGACGGCAACAACTGATTCCGTTTAATGATCTGCAGCGCCAGCTGAGTGTTTCCTAAAATAAAACAACCAAAAATCATTTCAACACCGAATAATGGAGAGAAACGTCTGATTTACACTCACGCATCCACTCTAAATCCGTTTCCTTTTAGAGTTCTGAGTCGACGCGGCGGCTAAAATCTCCAGATGTAATAATAATGAGATAAAAACATCAAAGTAAACAAAGTTATAAAAATATTACACTGATGTGACTTTATGACAGTAAATAATCTCTCATCAACTGAGATTTCAGGATCTGATGATTGAAATGTGATTTCTAACATAATAACTAATAATTCATGATTTTATTGTCGTTTGTATTTAAGACAGTAAAATACTGGAAGTTTGGTATAAACGTGGAT
>JAOUQU010061918.1:0-16732 GCA_028566735.1 Ammoglanis amapaensis
GCAGAGCCTGGATTTGAACCCCCAACCTTTGGGTTCCCAGCCCAATGCTCTACCCACTAGGCTACACTGTCCCTAACAGGGACCTTTAAGGTTTAAAGCACATAATTCTCTATCTTTTCACACAAGCAGTTCAGCTTACAGTGGTACTAGGACAGTCTGGGTCATAAGCCTGAAACCATTAGTGATTTGTCTGTATTTCAAATACATGCTTTTTATTGCAAATTTGAAACAACAAATTGAGAACCAAAATTAAGGTTTTGAGCATTAATAGGACAGACTTACTGGTAAGATCACTGATACTCCACATACATATCATGTCAAACTTAATTTAAGTCACAAACCATGTAATAGGCCCTAATAAATGATCCCAAAATACCAAGAGTCTACAGATTATTGTGAAAACACCTAGCATATTTTAATATTTGCTATCAAAGCTCGCAAGTTAGACACTGAAGACTTCAAAACGCTTCACAATCTGTTTCCTAGTAAACAAATTTATTTGAATGATATGAATTAATAAAATAAGTATGTATAATATTAAAAATTGTGTTGACACAAATCCAAGCTTAACATTACAAGCTGTTTTTCGTAAAATAGTAATCAAACATTATAATACACAATATATACACAATACTGTACACAACAACAAACAGCAAAAAAATCTGTTGTGACCTTGCTATTCACTAAAAGATTGGACCGTATCATAAATAAAGAAAACTACCTTTATTTATGTTTTAGCAACACCATCATGGCAACAGCATAAAGAAAGTATTAATTTGTCAAAGCATAGCTGATAATACTTAATACAAAACATGTAGTGCATTATGTATATTTTAGCAGAATATTATACAATAATGCAGTTACAGAGTTACAATTATGTATTTTTTTGCTTGATTACTAACACACTGATTGCTACTGAGATATTAACATGCAATATCACCCCCCCACCACCCGCTGAGTGATTCTTATAAATAAATCTTTTAAGCCAAATAACCAAATAATAAGGTTTTGTGTTGCTTTGTCTGATTGTTTTGCATAGTTTGATTTCAAACCATTCTGTTATAAAATTTGTTCTTTGGTTCTGGCCAACAGGAAAAATTAACTACAATCGTGACAGGACCCTCAGAACCTCAGTGCCCTGTTGTTGTGGTGAATTAATTCATGGTGCACATGACCTTAATACATAACTATGAAAGGAATTTGAAAGAGGAAATAAAAGTTGCATCGAGTCAACACAACAAGTATCAGCCTTTACTGTGAAGAGACAATGCAGCCCAATAAATCAATGCTCTATACAAAATTGTATATAATTAGTTTGAAACAAAAGTGAGATTGAGATTAGGATTGATAGTATAGTATACTTCGTTTGTGGAGCAGTAGTAGACTAGTGGGTAAAGCTTTGGACTATAAACTAAATAAATTAAAAATTTGAATACCAGCTCTGCTACGCAGCTACTGCTTTGCCTAAAAGAAAAAAAATGTCACACTGTTTACAATAGTTAGAAAACAGTCAGCCCACAAGACAAAAAACATGTTGTGTCTCGAAGATGAAAATCTTGTTGTAAAAACAAATGTCATCTGCAGATAAATTTGTTCATAAGCCACTGTCCGATCAAAGCAGTTCATTTAGCTCAGTCCTCCGGAAAACTATTACTGTCCAGATCTTTTAAAGAATTAATTAATTGTGCAATGTCTTGATCATCATCTTGTTCAGATTGTTCCTGCATTTCCTGCATGCTCGGCTGATATAAAAGTTCATTTATGTTGCTCATGTGACCACCAAGCTCGACCCTCATCTTCATCGCTCTATTTTCTACCTGCAGTTTATCAATGGTCTGTTGCAAGTCCAGAATTTCTGCCAAAGCCTTAAGCATGCTGTCCTCTGTATTCACTACTTGAAGGGTGAGCTCCTCAACCCTTCTCTCAACCCCGCTGAGGTCTGCTCCTAACCTTAATATAGACCGGACAGCATCCTCCACACTGGGCAGCTCAGAAATACATTGCTTGGCATGTGGCTCTGTCTCTACCAGCTTCTCCTCAAGAGCGTCATCATTTTTCGAGAGAATTTTAAGCTGTTCTTGAAGCTTTGCCACCTGCCTGGTGTTCCAATCCAAATGATTCTGGACACTCTTAGCCTCTTCTTCCTCTGTACGCTCGAGTGCACGTCCGTTTCTCCTCGTGCTATCCTCCAGCTCCTCCAGTCGCTTTGTTAAGCTGCGCAGACGCTGCTCTGCTTTGTTCACGTGTTCTGTGACCCGACTGTGAACTAGATGGGACTCTGACCTCAGAGTTGTCAGGTCCTTAGTGACCATGGAGAGTCTATCCTGCCATGTTTCAGTCACATTCATGAAGTGTTCGTTTACACTTTGAAGGCGATGTGAAGATGCTTGCTGGTCCTCTTCCACCATGGTGATGATGTTGCTAAGGGAGGTAACGTCAAGTTGGAGCTGTTTAAGTCTGCCGATGGAGGAGAGGGTCTCCTTCAGGTAGTCTTCAGAAGCTTCCAGCTGCACCCACAACACAAGAAAGGGTGTTTTTGCTGTGGTTGTTGTGCATCATGCATTGTGTAATAACTCCATGCACATCTAAATCTTTTGAATTTCATTTCTGTCCCAGTTTTGTACAGCATAGTGCTCCTTTAATTAAAAACTTTGTCATTCATTCTTTGACATTCATAAATAAAAGGTAATCACAAATACAGTATTTTATTTTTCAACGAAAAATGATACGAACACAATGCTGCATTATGTGTTACATTTCTTTTATGTATAAAAAATTGTTGAATGATGTGAATTATATCACATCATGAGTATATCAAACCATCTCTCGCTTGCTAACACGTGCTTAGATGTAGCATTTCGCGGCACTACTCAACATCTTATTATAATGCTCTTTACTGAGGCAGCTCAATAAGGAAGCTCTAGGAAGCTCAATAAGGAAGGTCTCCACATTTCATAGCTAACTAGCTACAATGTGTATTTTTTAAACATAAGGTGACAAAGTGGCTTAGTGGTTAACACTGTTGCCTCACGGCCCTGGGTTCGATTCGTAATTTTTGCTCAAGCAAGGCGAGTTGACTGACTGACAAACAATGAATATGTTTTGAAGTAAGCGCACCATTCATAGCACTCACCTTTTCAGAAACAGCACTGAACTTTTTTTCCAGCGCCAACAAATCAGCAGTCTTTTCATATAGATAGTTGTATTTCTCCTCTACTTCATGATATTTTGCATTCTGTTGAAAAACAACCCTGGAAAAACAAAGAACTGGAATATTCAAACGGCTGTATTGATTGCTTTAAATTACTACATGATGTGTTTTTCTTGATGCAACATTGCTTATTAAAACCAAAACTATTCGTTTAAACACATTTACTAATTTTGTTACACAACGACTTCCTTGCTGTCCAAAAAGTCTTTTCAGTGAACATCTTAAAATTCTGTCATATTTAACAAGACAAGCATGAACATGTCAAGTATTGATTAGCAATAGTTTCCGGCTAGCTAGTGAGTTCAAGTTCCTCCCTCCTATGATCCCAATTTTGCTTTTTTAATAACTTACACACAGGTGTGCAATATCCGACGCTGGAAATATAAATAGATAAATACATTATACAATTTGGAAATTTCTTTGTTCAGCTCACATCAGACAAAATATCTTTAACATACATTGGGGCAGCCGTGATCTGATGGTTAAAAGAACAGAAGGTTGTGATCAGAAGGTTGTTGGTTCGATTCCGAAAGTCGACAATTCACGACTTAAGTGACCTTCAGAAAAGTGTGTAAGTGGTTCCCAGGCACAGTGGATAGGATTGCCCATCGTGCTAAAGACATTGGCTCACTGCTGCCACCTAGTGTGTGTAAATTTGTGTTTACACAACATGGAGTGGGTTGAGTGTGGAGAAATAATGTTTAAAGTAATAGGATAATTAGTATCCTATGTAAGTATAAAAAAACACAGGAGTGAAAAAAAATATTTTAAATTATACAATATTACAAAAAAAACAATACAACAATAGAAACTGGCAATAAGAAAACAAGCAAACTAAAAACTAACAGTATATACCGGTAAATATTAGTTAGTGTAAGCATTAGTTATTATAATTTACAGAAACAAATGAAAAAACAATATAAAAAAACAATACGTAACAAACTGTATTATGCATTTACAAAACTAAAATAAACTAAAACTATAAACAGAATCTCCTTCATTATAAAATCATAAAACATAACAATAATATTTCATTCATCCAGGATGCTTGACAGATTAATCATTTAACAAAACATCATAATAAATACCGGTTAAAACAATAAATACTGGTGTGCTGTTAAAAAAACATTATGAACTCTTACAATCGCGTTTTAATTTTTTTTACAGCGGAACTAAGAACTTTTACAATACTGTAGAACTATGAACATTTATAGTGAAACTGTAAACTTTTATCGTAGAGGTATGACCATTTATAATAGAACTAATGAATATCTATAATAGAACTATGCACTTTTACAGGAGAACTTTTACAGATACACTAACAGCAGAACTGTTTCATTTTGACAAAACTAGAACTTTTTACAGAACTGCAATCTTTTACAGTAGAATTGTAAACTTTTAAAGTAAAACTGCAAACTTCTACTGTAGGATTATGAACTTTTAGAGTAGAACTATGCACATGTACAGTAGAACTAAATGCATTTGCAATGGGACTATAGATTTCTACAGTAGAACTAGAAGCTTGTACACTACCATTGCTGTATAAAGAATGTGGATCTATACACTTAAAAAGGAATTGTAAAAATAAAATAGAACTATGAAATTGTACAGCACTGAACTTTACAATTGTGATATAAACAATAGAACTACACGTTGACAGTGTAAGTGTAATCTTTTACAGTAGAAATATAAACTGTTACAGGAAAATTGTGGAGAAACCAAATTACCAATAAAGTTCATAGTAGAACTGTAAACATTTCTCAGTTTTATTTCAGGTTTTGCTCAGAATAAAAAATGAAATGTGTACAGTTGTACTATACAAGTTAATGGTACATTTTATACTTGTTTTTGTGGGTGTGCTTGCTTTTGCATGTAGAAAATCAACCGTTAGTAAACAGACTTACCATGCAAGTAAAAAACAGCCAGTGAGAGACAACAAACTCACTCCAGTTTTCACATCTACTGCCCATTTTAAGCTCTTTTCACTCATCACATTAGTATGAAGCATTTGTTCTCCATCTTTCCTGACTGAAGTGTGATCGATGTGTGGGTCTCGGTTTCCCCCGTTACTCTCAGACGCTTTTGTTTTCCTTGCTTTAACTCCTTCTCCTGGCATTTTACTGACGTGAAGCGGTTCGTCTCGAAAACGTATCAAATGCTTTTCAAACTGTATTAAAAAGACCTGAGTTTAAGTTAAACTTTGATGGTCATTCGTCAGTTCTAATGTAGTCAGAAGTTCAGATGGTTTAGCAGGACACCAGCGCCATGTAGCCACGTAGCAGCCTGGTCTGTAAACGCTTATGGAACGCCAAACAGGTCATGTTTACAGAAGAGATTTTTCCCCTGACAGGTTATATTTCAGAACAGTTACAGCTATCACCTAGTTCTTAATCTTTTTGTATTTACATCTTGATCATTACTGCTCCAAAAAGGTTCCAATCACCTCACAAATCACAATACAACTTCACCCAATAGATTAGCTAAAAATTCAAGGAGCGTCCGAAATAGTCAATTTCAAACACTATGTTTTAATACAGTATTATTCAGTACAGTAATTGATTCAGTACACTGAAAGTAGCCGAATGGTGCACTAAAATGCCACAAAGGTAGTGTGAAATGATGGGAACTACACGTCCTGCTAAAACATCCATCTAGAGAGTTGGTCAAAACACAGCCTATGCTAAATGGCTATGGGTTGTTAACACTTGACCAGCATAGGTTGTATTTTTCCTGGGTGACCAGCTGATCTTGAGCTAATTTTCTTTTGCAGGGCACAAGCCAACAAAACAAAGGGTAACAAGGGATTTGTATAAGTGTAAGTAGTATTAATGAAATTAGTAGAAGGAAAAACAAAAACAGAAGCAAATGTTTATCATTTGTACAGTTCATAATTCGCATCTACAGAAAAAAAACTAAATAGGAGAGTCTATCAGAGCAAACTTTTCAACCTTATTGAAAAGCCACGAAGCGCTAAAGCTCTTCAAAACAAAATTTTACACTGAACAGGCAAACGATTTGTTTACCTTACAGGGATGTATTAGATTTACCTTTAAAAATACTCTATTATTTTTTTCATCTTCTTTTATCTTTGTTAGTTTATGACCACAATTGATAATACGATATTATTGATAATGGTTGATATATTAATTATATAATGATAGGATGGGTGTTACTGTTGTGTTAACAATGACCATTGTCAAAACAGGTATGAGTATTCCTAAATTAAACACTACAGTAGTGGTGGCACAGTGGCAGAAACAGTCACCACACAGCAAGGTCCTGACCGTTCGGCCTTTCTGTGTGGAGTTTGCATATTCACCTCATATCTGTTTGGGTTTAACAAGTGTTCTGATTTTCCCACACAGTCTCACACTGTATGTTTCATATAATTATTTTTTTTTTTTAAATCATTCGGTAAAAAAAAAAATGAATACAAGAAGGTCAATGACAACACAACTGTAAAACACATCAAATGCGTAAGTGATAGTTTTATTCAAAAATTCATTCTTAAACTGATGGATGCACTACATCAGGTAGTATCCAGCATGACTACCACTTTACCTCAATCTCCACATGTAGTGCAAATGCAGCATAAAGTTTACAGTTAAATTCTGTTCCAGATCACTCATCACTCATGTTCAGTCCCTCTTCTCAGAAGAAATTAATTGTTTGCAGCCTTAATGCCATTAAGCCCTTGCAATACAATATAATTAGCCATACTCACTACCTGTAAACTGCAAAGAAACAATAACAGGAAAAAACATTGACAAATGAATACACTGCCCAAAATGCATAGTTTACATAAAGATTATCGTTTCAGCTATTAAATCATTGTACCAAAAATGTCTAAATTTGCCATGGAATGAAGCACAAATTCAGTTAAGACTACAAGTTTGTTTGTATGATGAATGGCCAAACTGAAATGTACAGAAAATGTCATTTTAGGTTTGTTTTTCCTCTCAGTCGTAGTTCAATGTTTTTGATGGTATTGGACACACCTGGTCAGGCTTTTTTTTAATTCGGATGCCCTTTCTCACTCAACATTTCGATTTATCTGGGCTTTGAATACGTGTATCTAAGTGGCAAGGGAGGTACCCAGTTAACTACTAGCATTGAGATTTGAATCGGGAAGTTCAGACTCTCGACAGTGGTGTGAATGCCACTCGGTCACATGGGGAGTGCTAGTCTGTACATTTCTATAGAAAATATAAATGATTTATGGCCATGACATGTGGCATGGGAATGTTATCTTGCTTGGGGTTAATGTTGAGACATTAATTGAAGCTGAGCTTACCTTTCTTATAAATGGGCAAATAAATCCCAAATAAATCATGGTTAGTAATCATTCATATAGTACTTATACAGGCTGTCACTAGCTAGGCTCTGAACATCTAGTTATCTAAATGAATTGTAAAATGTCTATTTGAAATGCAGAAATGATCATTTGTTTAGACACCAGTGTGTGTTGTGGTCTTCATAACTACACTAAATAATAATTTTCTTAAAGATTCCAAAGTTTGAAAAATGTTACTAAATACAGTCGCAGCAACTGAGAGTTGCTCAAGGGCCCAACACAGAAGCAGTGTGCTACGAAGTATTCTTACCCAACTCTTATCTATAGTAGTGCAATTATCTGCAATAAACATCACTAGTGCTGATAAACTAAAGGTGCATCTTCACAATTATATTTCGACTGAATGAGGCTCATTTTAAAGTACTGTAAAGCTATCGACCCCCAAAAGATCCCGAATAATTTGGTTACTGTCAAACCCACCGTTTCTACTCTAAAATCACATGTAACAGACAAAAAGCAACACAAATTGTAAATTATTTACAAAAACATTTGGTGTCCAAATTACTAAAGGTGCCCACAATACTAATGCTATTCTTGCTACATTTACAAATAATCAACCTTCATTTTACTAGTTAACGCCATCACATCTCTTCTTTTGCATTTTTTGTAGGGCGGTGGTTCCGACGCCATCAGATTCTTCACCATCTAATCCTTCTATCGGTTCTCAAGTATAACGGTCCTGCAATATTACACATTTTATTTTAAAATCATTCATTATATAAAAAAACATAATAATGGCAGCAGAGAACATACTACTGCCATTTCCAACACACTTCAGGTGTTACCGTCTCCTATCACATATAGGTAGGCACAGCATATCGTTGCAACAAATTACATATCTATAATTTGTAAGCTATACGGTTACAGTTTAGTTTATAATAGTTTATATTTTGCAACATGAACAACCTGTTTTTAAATAAGACCCATTTTAAAGCAGTTAAACATGAATATAACAATGAACATAACAATTAAATGTAATTTAGAGGGAACAGACCTGTATTGATGAAACGACACCACTGGCCATTACAGATAGTTTACCAGCCACAGACCGAACACCATGCTTCAACTGGGTCATATCAGGAGCACTGGGCAGCACATTGGTCAAGCTGTAGGAACTACCTGTTAGATGAGAGAGAAGAAAGAGCTAACCATTATCATCAATACAAATTGTATCTCTTAGTTCCACAAATCCTAAAAAAGAAGCATCCAACCAAAATAGCAAAAATGTGGAAGTTTTTTGAAGATACAAATACACAGATACACAAATAAATTTTACCTGCTCAACCCCACTATCAAGTTAAATCTACTCACTGGTCTGTTTCTTCTGCACCTCAAACAGATCTGCTGAGCTGATGGCAGAACTACCAGCCAGATGCTCCAGACGAGTCCTTGCTTCATACTGACAAAAACAAGAAGAATATCTTTTACATTTCCTACTACAGCACATGTCACACAGCTCGTTCTTTATTGCCCTCTAACCCATTTGAGTGCTCATTACCTCTGAGCTGTCCTGTTTGCCAAAAAACATGTCAGAGGAGATGGCTTTTGCGTCACCAAATTTTTTCCAGGCATCATCGGAGTGTGGTAGCAGGCCAGCCTCAACTTTTCTCCTCGCTGTTGTTCTGTAAAATATAGGGAAACAAGATTTCATCCATCTATCCATCTATCCATCTATCCATCTATCCATCTATCTATCTATCTATCTATCTATCTATACCATGTAATTGAAGAGCTTCAGTACTATACAATAATTATGCCAAGTATAAAACTAACCCATCATCAAATGATGACTTCTTGGAGCTCAGAAAAACATCTGGTTCAGGTTTCTTGCTTTCCTTTTTCTTGAGGTCTTCCCATTGGGAGAACGGGTCAGAGGACTTGGACAGATTTTCATTAAATCTGGAAGAAGTTCTACAAAGCCAATAATTGTTAAACATGGTAATAAATAAACCAAGCAAACTTTGCATTTCTTAAAAATTTCTCCGGTTAAAGTGTAGCTTGTGTTACATAATAAACAACATAATTTAATAATCTACATGTACGTATGTATATGCATAGAGACACAAAGAGCTGCCACCCATTGATTTTAGCTTCTATCGTGGTACTGCCAGAAATCCAGTGCCTTAAGAGCTGAGGTTATGGGAGGTAAGATATAGTCGTTTAATATCTAAACAAACCAAAGACCTACCCAGAAAAATGTTAGGCCTAGCTTATCCATAGCTTCCAATATCATAAAATGTTATCATTTGTTATGTACATATGTTGTTCTGCCCATTGTTTCAATACGTTCGTAATTAAACATTGTATAAAATTCCTCATATTAGTTCAGGTGTGACAGTGACTCGTGCGCATTGCCTGGAAGTTTGTTAGTTATTATCATTTTTGGTGATATTAAGATGTATTAGAGGCGTATTGTGTAAAATCAAAATGGCAGTTTAAAGTAAGTTTATTGTTTCAGTTTTACTCTTCTATGTATCAAAAAACAATGTTTATCATTAAGAATCCGCAGTAACATTTGGATGGCGCTCTTTTGGACCACTGATATATTACTAGGAAATTAGTTCATGGAGTGATACAGCTTTAATGTGAAATGACCGTGATTTTATCATAAAGTATCACAGCTAGAACACTTCTCAACCAATCAGATTGTAAAGTCTGAACTAGTATAACCAGCCAGCATACACAATGCAACTCTTTACGACAACGATATGTAAAGCATGGACGTGCATGGTATTGGAGATCGACTGGTTGGCGACCACTGACATAAGGGATTTTTGCTATCGCGTCGCTCTAGACGCCGACCTTCACATCACTTTTGACTGGTGTTTTGTACCCTGTGTGATGTAGGCGGAAGTTTATCTGATTTCACCTGACAAAGAAATATCCCTCTTCCTCCTCATCTTCATCATCACAGTATTTCCTAGAATGTGAGGTGGACTGAGCCAGTGTTGGAGTGTCCTGTTGAATTGTCTTCATGTCCTGCATTACAGAGTGAGACACACCACTGCAATAAAGAAGAACAGACATACATGTAAAGATTGTTAGAAATATATATTTTATAATATACCATCAAACATTCATGCATCAGTGCTACGTTTAAATATATCTCACTTGTGCTGAAGGCTCTTATGCACCTTCACCTAATAACCATGTGTTTCAATGTGCTTCAGTCATGTCTGAAATCTATGTTCCAATAACATATTTCGGTGAACAGAGAAAGTGAATCGAGAAGCAGAGGGTAGTAAGTGAAGTCCTATCCTTTGACAGAGAAAATCTTTTTGCCAGAATGAACTATCAAAGGTATTTGTACCTCTGAAGAATGATGGCACAGTGCACAGTGTTCTTTTTCATAATTAACGTCTGATATGCTTGTTTGTGTGGCAGGACACAAGGGACAAGAAATCAACTTGGGAATGAAGAATTTCCCTTTTTTAACCTGACCACATGAGATAGATACACAACTGGGTCCGAACATCTCCAAACAGCAGCTCTTGTGGTGTATCCAAACAAAATGATTCAATGAATAAAGATTGTTAATCCAGTCACAGTTTTTTTTACCAATTTTTGCCACCCAAGGGCTCAAAAGATATATTTTAATTGATTAACTGAAACAAAGTGATGAACCACAATCTTGTAAAAGGTTCAAGAAATTTAAAAGTTGGTTTCAAAATACTAATATCAGACAATATTTAATAAACAAAAAGATACAGAAAAGACATTAATGGTAAGTAAAGGTTTGAGAGACTTTTTTATTTTTATACTAATCTTGTTTGTATGTTGGGGGTTGTAAACCTCTTGTTATTGTAATGTCCAATTAAAATAACAAAAACTACTACTCACCTCCTGGTGGCCAAGCCCATGCCCAGCCTACCAGCCTGTTCCTTTTTCTTTCCCTCAAAGCCTTTAAGTTTTTCATCATCCCTCTTCCTCTGGAGCTCTAGATCTTGATAGGCCAGTCGCAGGGAGGTCACTCTTTACATGCCAATGAGAGAGAAAGCAAGAGAGACAAAGAAATGATACTAGATGTTTTTTTATTGGGAATTTGCATATGGCCAATCCTCTAACTGGGCAAGGACTGCCCAATGTGCCAGGCACTTGTGCTCACTGCTGCCCCCTAGTGTGTGTTCACTATTGTGTTTTAATGTGTTTCGCTGATTACTGCACGGATTACATGAATGCAAAATAAATGAGGGTTAAGGGCCTCGCTCTAGGGCCCAAACAGTGGCTGCATAGCATAATCAGGATTTTAAACAGAAAAAAGGCAAGCTATGCTTGGACTACTGTAGAAAAACTTACAGCGGCACGGTGGCTTAGTGGTTAGCACAGTCACCTCACAGCAAGAAGTCCCGGGTTCAAGACCTTCTTTGTGGAGTTTGCATGTTCTCCCCGTGAGTAAAACATAACTGTGTTTGATGAGAGTTGTGTAATGAATGCCCGTTTTTGCTCATGCGTGTTACCTAGAAGCGTAAAACATGACGTAAATAAATAAATTAACCAAAAAAACTTACAGCGGCTCTTCAGGCTTGGAACTTTTTTCAGCAGCTGTTTCTTCACGTAATCGATCCACAGCCTGAGCTCTCTTCTCCTGGGCTGAGAAATTCTGACTGCTCACCTTCTGAGCTCCTAGACTTCCTTTTTTACTACCAAGCTACACAGAGAGAACAATATATGTAAAGAAGTCATAAACACCTGTAACCTATTAACCACAGATTATTTCGTTTTGTCCAATTACACAAACAGAGCATTATAAAGTGACATTAGATCCTATGATTGATGGATATGTACGCTCACCGTTTTCTTGGTGGTCGTAGGTTTCTTCTTGATCAATGAAGACTCTGTAAAAAGGAATGATGGAGAAAAACTTTTAAACAGCAGAAGTAGCTCATACGATGTATTCATGCTTGGATGCTATGTTAAATGGGACATATTATACCTTAATCACGCTTAATATACATAATCACGCTCACAAAGACATATTGTATGTTACATACAACTATATTACATTGTTCCTGTCGCTTTCAGCCCTTTCAAAATAAGCTGTTGCAGGCCACGGCCAAACAATTCCATGTAAATGCTGAGTGGAAGGAAATTGATGATTCCAGGTAGGTTCTATTCACATTCTAGTGTTGAGATGTCATTCAGGGACCAAATCAATTTTAAAGAAAAAAAAAGCAGTAACCTTAATGGTTAAGGTATTGGGCTAGAGACCTGAGGATCCACCACACCACCACAAACTGGTCAACGTTGGCTCTCCTGAGCAAGGCTCTTAACTTGCTCCAAATAAGGTGTTCCATTTTAATTGTAAGTCACTTTGTATAAAAGTGTATTTTAAATGCTGAAAGTGAGCAGTAGAGACCCACATGATCATCCAAAAGCAGGCGAACATTGGATTTTGCATATGTCTACTTTAATGCTTTTTTTAATAAAGGTCTAAAAAAGTAATGGAAACCACAGACACCCCCTAATACTAACACCTACCATATGGCTACAATACACTCTAGACGAGGTATTTGTGTTGATATGACATGGCAAAGTGTCAATTTCCAACAAACACTTACCTAAAGCAGCTTTTGGAGACACACTTAGTAAATCAACAGAGGGCCCTTCTTGATTACCTGCATACAAAAGCACAGCAAATACACATAATTAGTCTCTAATTTACACAAAAAATGACCTAGACCATCTTCAAGAAATTGATTCCATGATTCCAGTTTGTATGCATGGATTTACTTTAAGAGCTCTGGATTACTCCACCAGTCAAAAAACATGTAGCCAGATTAACACTGAATTGCTTTATATGTGATAGGTGAGAAAAGTAAGTGTGTGTGTGTGTTCAGATCCCGAGTAAGGCAATCCAGAGCTTGCTGTGTGGAGTATGCATGTTCTCCCAGTGACTGCATGTTTTAGGACTGTGAGAGTCCATGCAGTCAGGCTAACAGGAGATTTAGTAATTTTTCTATGTGAGTATCTGTACCCTGTAATGAACTGTTCAGGTGTTTAGTGTTGCCCATTGTGTGTCCCACCATGACCTGGATAGGATTAAGGTAAAACTAAATAAAAAATGGA
Organism: Ammoglanis amapaensis; assembly: GCA_028566735.1. NCBI lineage: Eukaryota > Metazoa > Chordata > Actinopteri > Siluriformes > Trichomycteridae > Ammoglanis > Ammoglanis amapaensis. Next base: position 13,632 of record JAOUQU010061918.1, read on the forward strand.
TGGACTAACATTGCTAATAAATTTACAGCAAAATGATGATATAGTTTTTAGAATGAGTGCCACTTTTATAGGTACCAGGGACCAAGGTTTTGGTTCCGGTCACATTCCAAATGGGGAGAAATAAATAAATAATTGCTGGTTATTTAGTGGAAAAACTTTTTAAAGGTTTCCCACAGCAGTGTGAGCTGCAACCAATGTGCAAATGCTGAATTATTATTGTTATATAACTTTACATATGTAATCTATAAATGTATTCATGGAGCTTGTTGACCTTACCATTATTATTGCTGTCTTGTACAGAAGTATCCGGTGACCAGTTAAGATTTAACTCACTGGAGCTTCCATCATTCTGAAGGAAAAGAAGTGTATCAAGTTAAGACTGGAAAGAATACACCAGTGGCAGTTGAGTGTAGATTTAAGTTCCCAACAAATGGACATCAGTGTGGCTTGGTAAAAGCTTGATGGACTCACCGTTGTGTGCTGGCTGAAGAAATCCTCAGGCTTGCCAACAGGAGATGTCGGCGACAAAGGAGCCTGACTGTCCAACCACAGCTAAAGAGCAACAAACAAAAGAATAAAATACATAGTTGATGGATTCAGTGATCTGTGTGTACATTACTGTGTATTGTTCCTGCCCTACGACCCATCCGGCAGGCAGCTGTGGGATGCACTGCAGTCAGTATGGCTCACGATACATTTGACAGAATGATCCCAGGAACTTACTGAGTAACTCCCAGCCCATCTAGCAGCTGTCCATGCTGCACAAGTTGATTACTCGAGATGTTGGTGGTCATAATCTTTTGTCCAAAGCTACCTGCAGTCTGCACTATTAAAATTTGATATCTTAATATTGTGAATAAAGTTTGCTGCTGTATATTATTCATATACCTTTATATATATTCCATGCTGCTATTTTATTGATAAGATTTATATATTTAGGTGGCGAAGTGGCTTAGTGGTTAGCACGGTCAACTCACAGCAAGAAGCTTGATAGTCGAGTAAGGCAATTTTTTCCATTTTCTCCTACAGTCCAGACATGCAGTCAGGTTAATTTAAGATTGTAATATTGTCCTCTCAGTGTTTGTGTGTGTCTTCACCTTGCAACAGACTGGCGACCTGTTCAGGTGTTTAGTGTTTTCGCCCAATGTGTGTCCCACCGTGACCATAGATGGAAGGAATTCTAAAGATTATCTAATTTCTATGCAACTATAGACACACAATAACATTTTGCATACACTTGTAAATAATGAATGAATGAAATTTGTCTAAAATAAAAGTTATGGTATTAATCAAAAACCCAACAGTGAGCCAGTAAAGGGGAATCCTTTAGCACCAACCTCCTGCTCATAATCTGGAGCCTTAACCACTTGGCTAGAACTGTTTTACATAGACGAGGTAGTCTGGCTCCTTTGTTTGTAGAGAAGGCATATTCTCCCCATGTCTTGTGCCAAGTCCAACCCCAAATGCCCAGGTTTCCTCCCACAGTGTTCATGTTACAAATTCATATAAAAGACACACAATTACAAAAAACAATGCCAATGTCAACCAACTGAGGCCTGACTGAGTTCATCCAGCATGTTTGGGGGGGGGGGGGGGGCAATGTGATTTATGTTAAAAGCTAGGGAAAAAAATGAAATGATCATGCATGACTTTTTGTGTTTGACTGTTTAATTAATATGAGGTGTATGTAAGCACTGACCTCTGTGCCATGCTGCCTGGTAGCTTGTGTGGCCAAAGTTTTGATCTTCTCTCTATAAAGCTGGGCTGCTCGGCTGCTATATTTGGCATTGGCTGCACCAGCAGGGCAACCGTGTTGATTAAAGAAGGCCATCTGTAAGGAAAGAAAGATTTGATTTATTTTATTTGACCACTTGTTACAGATTAAAATAAACATTTACAAGTCATGTAGTCATGAAGGGGTAGAGAATAAAGAGCGCGTGGGACATTGCATTAAATAATAAAATTATCACTTAAAAAAGATCATTTGTAATTAGTTGTATAGATTTAATTTTTCTACAAAAGCATTCTACATTGTTTTTGGAAGAAAAAAAAACCTGATTATTCTTATTTACATTCTGGTGCCCTGCAATGTACCAGCGCCCCACACAGGGTGTTTTTTTGTGTGCGTGCGTGTGTGTGTGTGTGTGCGCGTGTGTGTGTGTAAAGTGTAGATGAAGACTTACAGCGTTGGCATTACCCCCAACCTGCATGCAGCGCAGCTGATACCAGGACCAGTTGAAATCCAGTTCAGTAGACCTGCTCAACAAAGCATTTATCAAAGAACTTCAAATTTATTGTGAATTTATGTTAAGGGACAAATCAAGAGACACCTGGTGTCTGATGCTGGTGCCTATATGCCCATTGAAGTTGTATTTGATGCACAACAGAGTTTTTTTTCAATTATCAGCATTATCATGAGCTTCAATCTAAATCACTATTGCACACCACAGTGGAAATTATACTTTTGTCACACTTTGGAATGTTGAACACCCAAAAGGTTGTCCTTTCTTTGAACAATGTAGGGTAGGCATGTCTCTGAGCCAAAATAATTATATTGTCCATTACCAAAATTGGTATTCCTCCCCATATTGACAAATTGAACATTATTTAAAGTGTGTTTGCGCTTCAAATTATTTGGTTTATTTAAGTTCAGCACATTTTCAGCACAATTGAGCTATTCTAAAGAGCTTCTTAAGAGCACTTAATTTTAATCACTTATAAAAAGTGTTTTATCTTTAGATGTAATGAAAATATGGTTACAACAATTCTTAAATCACCCCCAAGGAAAATACTCCAATTTCTAATATAGTACAATGGTTACTGTACCTGATAAAAGACAAGTGCACCCCCAGTGAGCGGTGTGTTCCTGAGCAGTCGATACACAGAAATACACCATAAGTGATGCTTGCCCAGCTTGGATTCTTTGCAAGGCAATCAAAACAGACCTGACAGAGTCAACATTACATGTTAGAAAAAGGCTCTAGTTTGAGGGAATAAAAAAATTAAATGCTTTTTTTGGTCATTACTAGGGCTGTCCACAACCAAGGATTTTGCTGGTCGACCAGTGGTCGTCATTTACTTCAACTAATCGACTAATAGTC
>JAOUQU010062128.1:0-16727 GCA_028566735.1 Ammoglanis amapaensis
CAATAATCTGAGGGTGTGCATTACCGCCACTTACTGGTATGGAGTGTCATGTCTTCCTTTGTGACGCCGTTCAAATTAAAAGTCCCAGAAGTCCTTTGACGAAACGCAGCTTTTTTTCCAGCGACTAATCTACCAATGGAATTTGGCCGACTAGTAATTTTTTCGCTCGACCAACGAATAATCGATTAATTGCGGTCAGCCCTAGTTAAAAGTATGACTTTATTTACTTTTAATAAATTATTAGTTAATAGTAATATAAATTAATAATAAATGTGAATACTGTTTTTTATATTAAGGTGAGACATTTATTTTAAAAGGTACAACAATTTCACGTAAGATTTTCAGGTAATCTATAAGCCAGAAAATATTCCGGAGTTCTGTTAGGGAATTCTGGGTTTTGAAGTTTTTTGGAAAATCTACTGTCAGTCCTCAGCTACATTAGGAAAAAAAACCTGAAAACAAAACTTGACGTATATGTAAATACTGTATATATATATATATATGTGCATAAAATCTATAAATGTAATAATCAATTGCATTTTTTTATTTGTCTTCTATAAAATTTACAGAGTAACCCTTTTTTTTTAAACTGTGTTCTTAAGTTTGAACCCTAGATGTGGTGGTCCGGAACAGTGTGGAGTCGCATGTTCTCCCCTGTTCCTCCTGTTAAAAACCCGTAATAACCAAAACACGTAAAATGTATAAAGGAACTCACCAGATTAAAGTGCTTAGCCTCACCAACACAACTTATGATGTTTTTTTTCTGAATTGCAGAGTGGTGTTGACTTGGTTGTGCTGGATATACCGGAACCCAAAGACAAATATAGACTCATTCATTCCCAGGCACTGCAGTTATATCTGCTTATACTGAACTCCAGCCAGAACAGTGTTACTCGGATGGCTTGCTGTGGAGTGCTTCAGAATCTTACTATCAAGAACAATGATGTAAGACCTTCCACAGTAATGCTTGCCCTGCTTCACTTTTTAGTCTTTAGTAATGTTGCACTTTTCATTGCCTCTTCCAACCTAAGTCCTCTCAAGTCCCTTCTAACAATTATTTACAATTAAAGATAATTTAGAATGTAATTAGGGCTTTATTTTCTCTTCCTCTGTGTGTCATGGGGGTTCATCTGTACAGATAAAAGCAGGTTGAGACACATCCGATGATTATATTTCAGCCTACTAATTAAAGGAAGTCATATATTAAGTACTTTGCAAAAACACTGTATGGCATGAATTGCCATATATAAACGTTTCATGTGTGATATAACCAAATCTTTTTTTTCCATAAGCATTTTCTAATTTTATACATATTTAAACTAGTTTAGGTCACGATGGGAAACACACTGGGATCAGGCTTGTATAGATATCTATCAGGGGCCGTACTGTTTGACGGTCTGGTGTTTGTTAGTCAAAGCATGTGCATCAATTTTAGGTTCGCATCCCTAATCTAGAAATGCAAGAAATCCTTAAAATCGAAATATCATTCAATAATTACTCAAAAGACAGTAAATAGGCTTTGTTTTGGTCATTTGCAAGCTTTATCATCCATAACCAAAGTTATGCAATACAGTAATAAACTGAGATGGGTCAAGCACCGGGAACAACCAGAAAAAGGCCTCTCAAGCTGAAGTTAGTTTTTTATGAGACCATCCACAAGCTCATCGATTGGCTCTGCCGTTTCTTGTTAACGAATAATTGGCTATCACTGCAGTCACTTAATCTGGCATCTTTTCACACGTCTGTGTTTTGCTATTCGGACCAGACAGTCTGTGTTAATCTGCTAATGTTGTGACGTGTTGGTTGTTTGTTCTGCCTGGATCATGTCAGCTAGACAGATTTTATTAGCAGAAGTCTCATTTATAGGAACATTTCATTTGAGGTCAGTGTGTTGTTGGTTGTTCCTGAGAGGAGTTTCAGCTCACCTGCTGACTGTGTGATTCCATGAAACACAATAAGACTGAACAATGTGGCAGTTTGTCTTTTGCCTCAAACTAACTCATCACTTTTCTTCACTTTTTATCGAAATCAAATTAATTACTTCCATGTGAGGGTTCGCTGCTACACTCAGTTCGAGCCCATATCATTCTCTGTACTCAGGCCAGTCGTGTCCCCTCTACCTCTGAAATTACAATTGCTTCCATGGTTTTGGTTTCAGTTGGATGGATGATGCATAAACCACTTTCATCAAAGTATAAAGCTAAAAGTTTGCTTTATGTCTCGTTTCCATTATTTTTAGTTTTATGTTGGGTTTGACATGCTTTGGTTAATTAATTGTGAAAACAGCATTAGTCCAGTATTAGTAGTATTAGTATTAGTATCACTTTCCCTGCCAGTAATTAATTCTGTAGAAAAAAAAGAAAAGAAACATGGAAAAATCTCTCATGCACTCTGCTAGAGATCATTCACATTTAGCTGGTAAACCACGCACAGTTGTGTGTAAAAGTAGTGGAAATAAGTGATGGGTTACTGGTTGATACAAATCAAAAACCAGTTTCTCTAAATCTGTGTTTACATGCTGTCATTGCCAGTCAGTATCTTGAGAAACTGAAGCAAGAAGCTTTAACATGCAGGATAAATAGATTTGATGCATTTGTTAGCGTGTCTGTATTTTCCAATATTTGTAAATCAATTTGAGACTTCATTTCATTGACAGAATGAAAAAAAACATTCACTGAGCAACTTAAATGGGTTTTAAAAAAATGTATTACCTGCAGCACTATCCAAAATGTTCAAACCGAGGCATGTTTGCTATCATCAGCATCATCCTTTTAAATAGTTTTACAGTTTTGTCCACGTTCTTGCGTAATAAAAGAAATTTGTTACATGTTTACATTTACACATCCCACCATTTGGGAGCAAGCTCAGAGAAAAGTCTTAATGATTGTCGAGTCTTTGGATGAGGGTCCAGTCGAGTGAGTCTAGAGGCTCTGAGGCTGTGTGGGTACTACGTAGGGTTTGATTAGACAAATGCTCATGCTTATCATCATATTTACGCATATCTACGCTTCTGTGTCGATGCAGTATCACCACCATCACCATCATATTGTGGCAGATATTTTACTATTACCACAAAGGATGATCATTTAACCTTTGAGGCGAGTTCAGGCCCGGAGTCATTGTTCAGCATTTTTGTGTGAAATTGATGTGTGGTTCTCTGTTCATTTAATGACTTTCAGGTTGTGTGTCTCTGCAAAATTATGTGACAACAGGTTTCTCAAGTAGCTATATTTATCACTGTGCATGAAGGTTTGACGGTCGCACACATTGTCGTACACAAACTGTTTCCAGGCTGTGCTTGATGGATGATGACTAGTGGCTTATTTCATTTTGAATATTGTTTTTGATCTGATTACGAGTTCTCTCATAACGTTTGGGATATATGAGTCTCTTCGATACCCTCGACTGCTTTTTGCTACTGCTGTAGGCATAGAATGTGATATTTGTTTGTACTGACAAACTACAATCAAACTGGTCAGTATAAATGGTTATTTCTGTGTACTCTAAAATTCTATGTATTCTAAATCTTTTAAGATATGACGAGGTCTGTCCAGCTAAATAAACAGGACAGCTTTAGGTATCACTATAAACCAAACCAAATATATCCAAAGTGTGGAGTTGTTTTTGGTGTTTTTCTAAGTAATTATGTGCTATAGAACAGGACATTAAAGATGGAATGGTGGTTTTATGGTTAGCACTGTCGCCACACATCACAATCCAGGGTTTTTAATGTGGAATTTGCATGTTCTTCCTGTGTCTGTGTTGGTTTCCACTAGTATCACGCATGTCATGTTAATTGGAGATACTGAAATTGTTCTGTGTGTTTGTCTCTGTACCCTGAGACAGACATGTGACCTGTTCTGGTGTTTAGTGTATTCTCCCAGTGTGTGTCCTACCATGACTCTAAATAGGATTAAGTTATAGTAAACGTAAATAATGGCTGGATAGAATATAAAATTACGGAAAATAATTAGCTTTAGATTTTATTTAGTATTTTATTTACATTCTTAAACTGGAACCACAAAGAACATAACACTAGAGTTTAGTAAATAAGTAAGAAGGTATAACATATCTCAGTGGCACATGTACATGTATTGGTATAGTTATGATATAAAATAAATAAATAAAGCATAAATCTAACTACATGTGGCCTCTGAATCACATCCATTAATGAAGGGGTCTTTGTCTTTATTTGATTTCAAGTAATAAAACATAATTGTTTGTAGATGGTACCTGACTATTCATGCAGCAAATATGTGTTGGGTTATTTGGTTTAGTCAAGAACAATAATAGACTTGTAAATACTGTTAATAGGAGCAAGAAGCTTGATTATGCAGGTTCCATAAGCTTTTGTCCTAAGCCGCAATTTATCTGGCTTATATACACTAAGTGCTTTTCTTTAATAATGTCTCTCTGTCGAAACCAAACAGCAGACAAACAGGCTAAAACAAGTCTGCCTCAGACCTACAGTCTTTAGGTCCCGAACTAAGGTCATGAAAAGCTTATTAAATTTACATTTTCAGCATTGACCAGATGCCTTTATCCAAACTGACTTACAATTACAAGGGAACACCTTTTTAACAATCAAGGGTTAAGGGCCCTATTCGTGGACCTTTTTTCAGCTTGGTGGAAGTGGGGCTTGAAATGGCATTCTGCAACTCAGGTTTGACAGTGGGGGAAAGGATCTTAGGCACCTAATTCCCTGTTTATGTTATATTTTAATAAAGGGTATTAGCAAATCTAAATATACTCTACATAACTGACACCTAACTATTTATGATCGGTTTTTTACCACACCTACTTCCTGGGGTGAAGCCTGTTTAAATAACTGAATGTGTTGTGTAATCTCACAGCTGCCATGCCAACAACGCTGATAGGAATCTGTATTACTTTTACTTATAACAGCTTTTGTAATTGTATTTTTAATGAAATTGTAATTGATTGGGATTATTTTTCTAGGACACACACGGATGATGAATCCCAGTTGAGTTTGTTATTTCTCAAGCTGTTCTTTTTTAATATTTGGGTTTTATTTCTTGGCCGGTTGGGGGGGGGGGTGGTCCTTGATTCCATAATGTTGTTTGCGACAATGTGTATTGTAAATTACACTGTACAAATAGTTCTGACTTGACTTAACTTGATTTGCTTTCCACAGCCAACAATTCTTGGGTGAGGCTAGAACATGCTCTCTCAGAGATCTGTGAAGCAAGTCACTGCCAATCTAAAATCTCTAGCCTATTCAAGTTAGATTAAGGCAGATTAATGATAACAGAGTGCACAGACTGTAAAGAATCTTTGAATAGCTTTGATTCTTTACACTTTTATTAGAATTTTTGACAGTTTTAACTGGAGGGCAGTGATAAAAGATTACTTAACTTACTGTGGAGATGTGTCTAGGAAATATAAATTGCCCTTTACCCTTAACCACTGTGTCACCTGACACCTTTCTATCAGCATTGCCAGCATTAAACAAGTATCAAACCTCGCTCAGCACCGAGTCTCTAGCCCTAAGACTTGGTCCTCCACTCAGGACTCAAGGACCACAAGCATTAAAACTATTTTGTACTCGCTCCCAATAGTGGAATGAGCTTCCATTGTCTGTTTGATCCTCTGATTCTCACCTCTGTACCAAACACTTTTTATTTGAATCTGTTGTCTACTTCAACTATTGTATGGTAATGTTTACTAATACTGAAGATACTCTGGATAAGAGCCAAATATGCTGAAAATGTAAATGCATCAAGTGTCTTTAGCATCAATCACTGTACTTTCCTTTTGTGCAATTTTGACAGATAGATAATTGCACAACAGCAACAAACCCACAACAGTTACTGATTTGGAGATATGCTGACCTAATCGTCTAGCCATCACAATTTGGCCCTTGTCACTCAAATTTTTACAATTGTCTTTTTTTCCTGCTGCTAGCAGATCAACTTTGAAAATAAAATGTTCACTTAATGCATAATATATCTCACACACTAAAAACTCAGTGGTTGTAATGTTGTGCCTGGTGAGTGTATATTGCTAGTAATAAAATACATGATAGTTTTAACAGGTAATATGATCTGGTATATATTAAAAAATCAGCACGAACGAATACAAGATGGAAAACGAGGGATCTTCAAAATGGTTACTGACTTATAATTAGTTTCAAATGGTGATAGTGGGAAGAGTCTGAGATACTGAGACCTTATAGTCAGGTTTTATCACCATCTGGTCTTCACATTGTTTGAATACTTAAAGGAAAAGGGAAATGTTATGTAAGTACTGGTGAAAGTAATAATAAATGTGTGTGTGTGTGTTTGTATGTTTCAGGTGTCAGTCCTAATGAGTCGTGTCATCGTACAGAGGTTGAATGGTCTGCACCATATCTCACCTTGTTTGTACTCAGATGACAACGATTTAATAGAAAACGTCATGCTACTGGTGGGGTATTTGTCCCGAACTCAAGTTCTTCACAAAAAATTAGGTACTTACCACCTCGACACAGACACACACACACACACCTTTCCAAATCGACAGTGTGCATGCATTCACACAACTGATAGAATAGAATGGCTTTATTTGTCGTATATAAATATTCATGAGCCCAGTACAACTGTTTACAACATATCCTAGCTTGATTGAAACTGGAGTCAGAACAGTTAGACAATATAAAGCAGCCCCGGAGCACAGAGGGCCTCGCTTAAGTGCCCAGTAGTGGCTGCATGACAGAGCTGAGATTTGAAAGCTTTCAGGTTATAGTCTGAAGCTAGCAATGTAATAAAATGGTAAAGCTAATATATTATGCTAAATTCATCTTCCGTTTGTTTTTGCATTTCCAAGTGTGTCTCTACTGCATTTATAAAGACTCCTAGGACCTAGGACAGACCTAGGCCTAGGCCTAATTTGCATATGCCAGACACACTAGAGTACTTTGGGATTTATGTCCTGAATGAATGATAAATAATAATCAAACCACATTGTTTTGGTCCTAATAACCGGCTAGTCCGATTACACAAACATGCCCTATGTTACAAAACAGGACGTGTTATAATTTATCTAACATATTAAATGTTTGTTATTGTGCGATAAACACATATAGCGAACGTACAATAAAGAACTACTGTTGCTTACAAACGTTGTTCATTTAAACAAAGCTTATTATAAGGCTTTGCAGCATGCAAAAAAAAAATTGTACTAAATTCCCGGCAATGTTTGAAGAAATTATCCAGTGTGATCTGACACGTTTTGTTGATCGACTGAACTCGAACAAAATCACCACAAACCAAGACACACTCATGTTCTGTGGTTTGATTAAACAGAAATTTGGTCAGAATAAGCGAACAATAGGATTTGTTTTGGTACTTCAGGATTTTTTGTTTACATGACAGTATTTTATTACATACCAGATTTACTTATAGTTGTCATATAACTGAAAACTTTTGATGTCAGATTTATTAGTTATTCATTTTTTTCTTAAACTATGATGCTGCTGTACGTGATCCATGTGTGCGCTCATGTATAAAAACAACTGTGGAATCATAATGAATTTATCACGGATCTTGTGTTTGCATCACTGAGTACAATTCTCTTGCATTTTGAATCTTGCAGGTTTACCATGTACCACATAGTTGATTCATATGACTAGATGATGTTGTGCTGTGTTTTATAAGCTTGCACTTATATCCTTGGGTTTCCAGCGTAATCGTGTTGTGGTTTTTGTTGCAGTTGTAAACGTTTTTCCCGCGTTCCTCAAACAATTCACCTCTAACATCTCGAATGAAGATTACATATCATCCCATTTGGAAAACATCGTGATACATTGCAAAACTGTAAAAACCCTGCTGATGGCAGAACCTGAACGTGGAGGAAAGTTTCTGAACGACGACTTTGTCACTTCACTGGATCATTTTAGTCAAACTGGGTAAGTTTGAGTGTTAGTGCTAATGTACTGTAGCAGATGTACTGCAGTTGGATGAATAGACGTTAACAGATCATTTGCGCATTTCTTCCAAGCAAAAATCACGCGGCAAAAAATGCGGCAAGTTGTCTCCTTTACAGCCTTTGGTCTGAGAAAAACATTCAGTTAATCCTCAAGAAGGTGAGTTCACTGTTTAACTATAAATCAGTGCATTTGTGAGTCTCCATAATAACTTGTGTTAGTCCCAACATTTAGAAAACGCTTATATTAAATACAAGCTTGCTTGTTTCATTGCATGGATTGGGTTGAATGTGGAGTAATTCCTATATGTGTGTACATTTCACGAAACTTTAAAACAATGTTTTTTTCCCTTAACAAGACTAGACAGGCCAGGTTATACCAGACAGCTATTAACTCATTTATAATACATGTGTCAGTAGATATTCATGACAGAATGTTTGAACAGATCAGGTTTTCGGCACTTGACTGCTAAAAACAATATCTTGGTGCCTGGAGGTCTGTTCACTTGCAAAGTATTCTAGTGTAAGTGCTTAAAAAGTGAAATTAGAGATCAAGACGATGCTAAATAATATTTATTCTTTTTGCGTTTACATGTTGTTTTAGTTATTTTACTCACACTATCTGAGAAGCTGAGTCAAGATTTAAACTCACAATGCTGTGATTAGTAACAGCTATAAAGCTGAACTCAAAATAGAATCAGCACTGCACATTCTTAGAAGATAATCTAAATCTTTAATGTATGTGTAAAGATAGATAGAATCAGATGTTAAGCAATACTTAGGGTGGGGACATTCTTGAGATATCTTGAGCTTAGTTGTTGGGATTGGGTGGTCAGGTGTCAAGATGAGCTACACAAGCAGCTTATAAAAAGAAGTATGGAATTATTTTTTTTATATCTCAGTATTTATAGTCAGCATTATAATGTGTTTACTTTTATAGCATTTGGTTGCTGCCTTATCCAAGGCGTCAGTACGTGACTGTTTTGGAGCAATTCACTTTTAATTAGGGCTCAAAGTCCCAATGAAGTCTTTTACCCTAGTGGGTAGAGCGTTGGGCTGGGAACCCAAAGGTTGTGGGTTCAAATCCAGGCTCTGCTACACTCTGCTACACTGCTGGGTCCTTGAGCAAGACCCTTAACCCTGTCTGCTCACTGTAAGTCACTTTGGATAAAAGCGTCGGCTAAATGCAATGTTAATTAAGGCTCAAAGTCCCAATGAAGTCTTGAAATAACACAGTAATGCTGAGCATTAGTTTAGTACATAACAGTATAAGATAAAATGATCTAGTGGTAAAGGTAATGTTCTAGTAACCAGCATGTCACCAGTTCAAGCCTCACTACCACCAAGTTGCCACTGTTGGGCTCCTGAGCAAGGCCCTTCCCAGTTAAGAAGAAAAGTTCTTGCAACTTTCACTAATATTATGTAAAGTTATGAGCTAACGTTCTCACTATAAAACTAGTAGAACAGTCCATACTTAATTACACATAATTACAATACTGTAACAATGATAATCTGAAAAGTTTGAGTTTATATAATGTTATATGAACGTTCCTCTAACTTTTGTAAACTAAAGATAAAAAAATAACTGGCAAAAAAACTTTGTAGGAACACTAATAAAACATTTCATCTTCCAAATGTAAACATTCAGAGGAAATCATTAAAAAAATTATTTGAATATTGTAATACAACGTTCCTTAACTGTAATTAAATGAGGCTTAGGTGATGTTCTGTAAACATTTTTATAGCGTAAAAAAGTGGACAACATTACATTCTTAAAACCAAAATGGAACATTTTATGAATGTACTTTTAAAAACTTAATTTTGTTTGTGGGGTTAATCTTTAATTGTTCAAAATTGTGTACAGTTGTAATTGTAAGTCGCTTTACATTAAGGTGTCTGCTAAATGATGAAAATGTAATGTAGTTATGCAGTTCAAAACTTGCATAAAAACTTTTTTTAATCTGTAAATTGAACATGATCAAATCTGAAAATCCTGCAGCTTTATAGTTTAGTCCTATTTGCATCTGTATCAAGTTTGGCGGGAATGATAATTACGCAGGTCTACTTTATAATGCGGAAGAGGAGAAATTCAGTCGCCAACATTCCAACATGGATAAACCACAGTGGAATGCGGTTTACATGAGATTACTGGTATAAAACTATATAACAAACAGCTGTGACAATAGTACTGTAGACAATATTACACAACCATTCTGCTGTTGCTTGAAATCTCAGCAAAATAGCAAGACATGAATGATTTGGTAGATTGTCTGTAGACCACAACCTTGTAGACTAAATATTACTTGGACTAATACTACTATACACTTTTATAGTTACTTTGACTATGAGTGTGCTTTTGCACTAGCCACAAAAAGTTCTGGATGTTTGGTTCAGATGAAATTTTAGGATGTATTTAAAATACATTTAATCCTTTATAGGTGATATTATGTGAACATATTATATATGATATATTATTTATGATATACTGTATGTTACTGGACACCTTTTGGCCACATCCCACACTGATGACCACTTAACTGTAAATGGTACCCTGTATAAAGGGAGCTTAGAGTGTCATGTCTGACCTTTCAAAACCTTTTAACATCAGTGTGGATTGCATGGTAGACTACATGCATTGGTACCCAACCACACCACCAGGTGCTATCTACAGGAGCATTTACGCTGGGCAAGAGACCGGTGGGCCTCAGTGAACAGCACTGAGTTGATTAATTAACGTTTGATTAATTCAGAGTAGAAATTATGACAATAGATTGAGGCAGCAATAAGAGCACTATACATCGGTCACTTTGGTATCCTTTGTGGTGTTACACCAGGTGTGGCTAGTCAATACAGAACTGCTCTTTGTAAATGGTATAGTGACATATGATGTTGGTTTGTCTGTTCACCATCGTGGTGGTGGTCAAGAATCGAACCCAGGACTACTTGCTGCAAGGTGACAGTGCTAATCACTAAGGCACCATGCCACCTTTCTTATAAAATGAAGAGTAAAAAAGTGATATATTTCTACATGAAAGCAAGTCATATATAGCCTGCAATTAAATATTTTCCTACTACAGACATTAATTTAGGTAACACATATACTATATTCTCTGTAAATATACATGTTTACACTAAAGTTCCCAAATCTAGTCATCCAGGTAACCTCACTGTAACCATACTTTCATAATATAGAATAAAATGTCTACACTATTGGTTTAACTGTAATAAAGTCATTAGCTGAAGTAACTATTTTTAAAACCATTGATCTGGTAACAAGATAGCTGTATGTGTGTCTTTGTGTGTGTGTGTGGGGTGGTGGAGCTGCTGGAGTATACTCTCTCAGGGCTGGGTGTGGAATTTTAGGTGAGTTTGGGTGTGTTAGTGTTGCTTTTGGTTCACATGTCGAAGTCAGTAACAAGGAAGCGCTGAGTGAGAGTGGGTGTGTACACGGCCTTGTTTTGGTGAAAGAACCATTGTTTGTTTGCAAAAGTGCCGTCAAATTAGGGAAATTTAAACTTTACATGACAAAACATTGTGATACCCAGACTTTTGTATTTGAAAGAGATAGTAGGGGTTATTATACAGGACTGTAGTTGTCCTAAAGTTACTCCACTTCTGGAGCTTTTGTATTGTAAAATGTAGTGCAGATTTGGCAATAACATCCTGCAGATATCTTTTATGTAATTATAGAGTAACATTGTGTTGTTGTAATGTTTATTTTTGTACACATTGCTGCTGAATTGACAATAAAGCCTTTCCTTTGTACAGGTTCAGTAATAGTGTTCCCTTTGTCTTTTACCTTTACAGCTTAGGTATACCAAGGAGACTTTTGTGAATGACAGAACTATGGTTGCCATGAGGTCTGCTAAGGATTAAATATTTAAAATGATCATCCTACAGTTGATATCCAAGCTTTTTCTTTACAGGACAGCCAAAATAATCAGAAATGATTTAAAAAAAAACATTCATTTGTAGAGTTGTATTATGGTCTCTAGTTTCTACTAACATCTCTATAAAAGGCAGCAGAAAAGAATGTAATGATGTTTGGAGCATTGAGTTTGCACAAGAAAAAGAAAATGTTGTCTGTTGCTTTATCTTTTTTTTGTTATTTCATGTTAACTTTTTTGTTAACTTTTTTATGTTAACAAATTTGCATAAAAACCTTGGTTTTTTTTGTAAAAAAACAAAAAACAGCAGTTCTTGTTGTATATATTAAAATCATTGCAATTTAAAATGAATGTCTGTACAATTGAAGGGGATAATTTGCAGTTTTCATTTAATTTCATTGTTAATATAAGGTTTTGTTGGAAATATGTCCCAGTTTTTTGGTTTTGGTTCCTGTCAGAGTAAGGTATCATGTAAACACACTATATTATGTTTTTATTATTCACTTTTTTCTGTTGCATTGCCCTTTATTACTCATGTACATGTGTTACCTTGCTGTTTGAAGTGGGGTGCTACTTGCTGGTAATTTTTTTAAATATACATTCATTATAAAGGTTTCTGTTATGTTTTTAGCAAAACAGTCAAATATATCAAACAAAAAGTTATTTTAGATTAAGCATATTACATTTGTTTTTAAGAAAATACAAAATACTAAAAGTACTGTTGTCACATGATATATTAAAATAACTTTATTAATCATCTTCATTGTAAAACCCACGTTCTATATCCCAAATCATTTCTTTAAAAAATGTTAAATACTGTGGCAGCTATTGTTGTAATTATTTCTTATATCAACTACTTATTAATACATGAGCTGTAATGTTACACAATATATACAGTATACTAATTCTATTTTAACTCCACTCCTAAATAATCATCACAAAGTTCAACAGAATAAATAAATTTGTTTCACATTTGTATTTTTTGTTTGTTTGTTTTCACAAATTTGTGTCGTATTTTAGTATTTTGTGGTTGGTTGACTTCAGTGTTTTCCCTGTTGTCCAACACTCCAGCAACACTTGTAAGTCAATAGACATAAATGAAAAATGACAAAGCAATGCACAATAAGTAAATAAACACAGAAGACAATAATCATTTTGAACGATTGGGTCAGCTTATATGTACTTGCTTACTGTTTGAGTTCGGTCTGACTTACCTTGTCTGACTTACAAACAACCATTTTTATCATCTTCTATTTAGTGTAAAATTGCAGCCAATTTTATGATAATTATTTTTATTTAAATAATGGCCATACATGAATGAGTAGCTAGTAATAAAAAAAATAATAAGTAATTTTTTTTTAAAACTGTATAATGATTTCATGAGCTTTAAAATTCTTATTTTGACCACCCCTCCCCCCCAACACACACACACACACACACACACACACACACTTATTATTAGCTTACTACCACTTTAATTTTTCAAACTTAAAGGGTGTGGTGTTACAAGATACCACTGTTTTTGAGATATCCTTATATTTAAACTACAGTTTAATTGAGACAACAATTAAACATTTCATTTCAACTCAACACGCTTTTACTCACTTGTGATGTGATGTTTAAAGAACAGAATAGGCACTGGAATAAGACGAACACAAAACCTTACAAATCATGACATAGGGTGAGGACCTAATTTAGGTTCTCCATCTGCATCTACAATAACTCATGCAAACCCAAGCTGGTCAGACATTTTATTTATAACCATGGACGTCGATCAGACGTTACTCCTTCTTTAAAGCTATAACAGTTTACTCTTTTCCACTGGCAGATGTCTTCAGCAATATGCTCACATTTAGTCATCAATTAGTCAGTTGTAAGATCAGAAATGTTTATTGAGAGCGTCTGGCTTACAATCAATGTGACGAGTTATCTGAAAGGTGTTGAGGTTAGTGATTAGGTCAACAGTCATGCTGATACATAAAAGGTGTTTTTGGATGCCTTTTGGCATTGCTTATGGCAGAAACACCTTGAACTCAGACATCTGGAAGGGTCCACAAATATATTGTGAAAACTTGAATTATACGAGGATGATTGTAGTAACACAATATCACTGTTATATTCGGCAAACAGACATACCAGTGCCCCGCCCCACCTTGACTACCTACCACAGCTTTATATAGGTTACAGTTAAGATTAGAAAATAATGAGCTCATGTCTGAATCTCATAGTTAATTACATCTAGCTGCTGCCATAACTTTCCTTGTTCCTGTGAGTAATAACCAGGCTTCATCATGTCTCACTCGATAAGCTCATCTTTTAAACTGTTTAAGTAGTAGACACAAATGAGTCAGTGAACACTGTACTTTTTATTTAAATTTGTGTAACAGAACATAAATTTGGGAACATAAAAAAACTCTGGGGATCAGTAGCGGTCCACAGAGGACCTGAGAGTTTGAAACGGCTGGAAACGGGTAAATACACACACACACACACACACACACACACACACACACACACACACACACACACACACACACACATATATTATATAATAGCACAACATCTTGAGCATTTATACGAGGTGAAACTGATGTGAAGTAACACTGATCCTCATGGCTGCTGGGTGTTTTTATAGTGCTTTATAGTGTCTGAATATAATGTTTAGTTTACGGCATGCAATCAATGAGCAAAATGGCAGTAAATCAAGAGCAGACCACGGAGCAAAAACCAGATCAATCTTGTGGCATGATCAAGTCAACTTTATTTCGATAGCGCTTTTTCCAATAGACATTGTCTCAAAGCAACTTTACAAAATGCAGGACGATCACAGCAGTAATCATGTCTGATTTATTTCAGCTTAGCAGAGTGTGTGAAACAAACTCAAAATCCACCATTGTTTCCTGTGATGACTATTTGAGAATTATGTGTTAACTAATTTCAATAGTTGACATTGCTATGTTGACTAATCATTGCAGAAATGGACATCCATTGGCAGCATCCCACACCGATGACCACTTCATCTATGATGAATGGTCCAAAACTACTAACACATTTAGTAGAGGTGGGTGCAGTATCACGTCATTTATTTTTCAATTAACAAACTTGTTAAGCAACATCCGTTCTTTACACGTGTAAATCACACAATAAAGGTTTAATAAACATGTAATATGTTACATAAATGACTGCACGTCCCATTTTAAGGCATGTTCGTTTTATCAGACCGACCGGTTATTAAGACCAAAACATTCGTGTCACGATGTGGTCCGATTAACCGGAATGTACAATTTATCAGTAAGAAATGTAAGTAGAAGCATGCAATGCTGATTTTTTTTTCATCTCAAACAATTAATTAAAACAAAAGCCCATATTCATTGTATCTTTTACAAAGTTTAAGGCATTTATGTATTGACTAAAACACTTGCCCACACTCTTCACCACCAAAAGCAACAGTAGCTGATGCATTGCACTCTCCACAAAATCTTAAACATCATAGGAATTGTCATAATTTATGCTAAGTGTGAATAGACTTTCATCAGTGAACAGCAGCCAGGACCACTGGTCCCTCGTCCAGCATAAATGCTCTTTTCGGCAACGCCTGTAATTGGTGGTGTGGTCAGGTACCATTGCAAGCCATCTAGCATGCAGACCATGCTAAAGTAAAGGTTTCGAATGGTTTGATACTTGCCTCCCTTAATTGTGCCTGCAGTTATGTAGCATTCATTATTCGGCTCTGCATGACACTGTTCACAGTGTGGGATGTGGCCAAAGGATGCCTTTATGTGGTCGTGACTCACATATTTCCCCCCAGTTTTTAAATCTAAATGCAGTTGTAAATAATGCTAGTCCACCACTTCTTAAGATTAATGGTCTGTGTTATCAGCCAGTCAAGTGTCTTAATAAATATATTACTTCAACCCTATGATGAATTGGTGTCTTGTCTGAGCTGTCAATCACAGGTATCTGGCCATCTTCACCATTCCCCAGATATAGTCAATTATGTCTATATGTAAACAGCTAACTTGCTCATGGCCCAGCTGGTGATATATACAATGTATCCCTGCACTAGTAAATAAGTAAAAATACTAATAAAAACGACCTCCTACTGCCACAAAAATGAAGATTTTATATTGTTGTCTGTCAAGATCGCTCACAATAGAGGCACTTGAAGAGGTTAACTATGTTAGCAACATATCCTAATCAATCGAGTGGCTAATTTAAACTAATTAACTCATGAGGCTCCTCTTTGAGCTTTCTCACACTCCTCTTACACTCTGTGGGATTCAACTCACATCAAATCACATACTTAACTTGATCACCAAAGTCAAAACCAGCTGATTCTATCTAGAAATGTAAAAAGCATAGATATCACATTACACATTCTGAGTACTGTCAGTTATTAACTAAATAAATCTAAAGCTAAATAAATGTGCATTGACTCTAGTAGTAGTATCTAGTTCCTGTAAATAAATGGTGTGTTGTGAAGTGTAAAATGCTTGTATGTAAAATAATTATTCTAATAATTATTTTATAAAACATAATATAAACATGTTTGATTTGTTGATTCTTTTGAATCTTTAATGATAGAAAATTTCTTCATTGTTTTAAATGAAATGTATTTTGTAAACTTAAATATTAACAGCACTTTTTTATCAAATTGATTGATTTAATGCTTGTAATTGGTCTGACTACAGAAAGAAGAGCCTAACTTAGTCATTAAAAGCATACTAACAAAATCATTCAGTGTGATAAATGGACATTGTAACACAATTTTCTTGTACCAACAAGAAAAAAGGATTCGTTTTGAGGTAGGTGCTCGGCCACCAGCTTTAGCGATACACTACACATTATCTTAGGTTCAACTCAAGTACGTACAGTGAGTCCAAGAAGTATTTGATCCCTTGCTGATTTTCTTTGTTT
>JAOUQU010062233.1:0-16726 GCA_028566735.1 Ammoglanis amapaensis
TGTTTTCATGATTATATTTCATAGAATGTTTCTATTGTGAACATTGTATTTCATTTGTTGTGTGTGTTACAAAGAATCATTTTATATCTAAAAGTTTCTGAGGGAATGTTTTGCTAATATAATCTTATACTTAAGCTTAGCAGGCTAAACCTGAATATTATACAGACAACACTGCCACTTGGTGAAAAACAGCAAGCAATGCATTTTACTAGCTGCCTGTAAACACAATATTTGTCATTTCCTAGACAATTTTATTTACAATTTATCCAAGATTCATAAAACCAAAACGTAACCACGATATACTATATTATACTGCTATGTATAACTATGCCATATGTATAACTACTGCTATATAACGGTGCTGTGTATGCACCAAGTTTAACCAAAATAAACATTAATTCAAACTATTTAACTAAACCAAATGTTGTTTTAGTCAGAAGGATTGTGTCTGGGATTTTTTAACATTGCTAACTGGACGGTTACAAGTACTGTTGCTTTAATATCAAAAGTGCGCAAATTATTTGTCTCACATGCAAATGTTCCCAAAAAATTGTTCCCATCATATATTGTGTCGATCCTTCACAAAATACGTTGTGCTTGGTCTCAAATCTACAATTACCACTTTGATTGTGTTGAAATGTCATTTATTTGAGGCAATCCTTTACCTGAACTGAAACCAGCCATCGAGATGTAGAACTTTAGTGATTTGTTATTTATAATTGGTAATATAGTATAAAAACATTTATACTTAGAATCACTAAATGTAACCGGGTTTTAGCATATTTGGTGTTTGCATATGTTTTGCAATAAAGCTTGTGCCCTGTGAGGGTGTGCTTGAGTTATTATGCACAAGATTCATCAATTCATAAAGCCATTTTAAAGAGTGATGGGAAATACAGTTTCTAAAATACATCACTCGCTTACATGTCTCTGGACTTTGGGATGAAACTAGAGCAAAACCCATGAAGTAAACCCATGCAAGCAGGTAGAATATCCAAATTCCACACAGAAAAGAACTGGATCCTGGACCTTCTTTCTGTGAGCAACAGTGATACCAACTTAGCCATCGTGCTGCCTGAACCCCTCAAGCGTTACAAGGTTACTCTGGTTTAACCCAACTAGATTTAAACATCCTGCCTTATTGTAAGTATTATCATTAATATATCTTCTTTAATTTCTTAAAGAATGAGGAAACTTCGCCCTATTAAATGTGCAGCTACAAGCAATAACAAGCAAGTTGGGTTAGTTAATATGAGCACTCTTATGGACTCTCTACAGATGGGAAGATCATCTCTGGGTCTTAAAGGTCCATAAAGGAGCAATGGGACCAATCCCTGTCTACAGGATTTACCCTAAAACAGCGGTAGCTTGGAAAGAGTAGCAGAAACAATTAACGTCATGTTTGCAGCCCAAAACAGGAGGGAAGAGGGGGGACGGAGGAAGTGGGAACACAGCATCTTATTTTCACAGAATGGACGTGAACAACTCCCACCCCCTTCTTTATAGGCATCATGGGTAGGTCTCAGACAGCAGCAGTCATGGCTCATTTCGCTGATGCCTACGTGTGGGCAGGGGGATTTGTTTGCATCCGCGCATACCTAATTAGAGAAACGTTGTAGGAAGTGTGCCACTCCTCTGAGAGTGCCCCACCATCCCACCTTCAACACTGGGAATATCTTTCTGACATCCTACTCTTGCTTTCGCACAGTCTCACACTCAGGCAAACTCTGAGGCGCACACAGACTTAGCTTGTTTTGGAAGTAATGAGATGGAGTAAACAAGTTTTCATGGAAGCACACATACTTCTGAGACTGACAGCAAGAACTTCACTGCTAGGCCTACATGTGGGAGGCAGAGCCAAAGAGTGTTGCAGATATTGGGGACCGTATTACTATATTTTAAAAAAAACCATGTAATCCAATCCCTTTAGCAAGCCCGTAAACATTGTTATTAAATATATATTTAGCTGTGTGGCACAGAAATTATTGAACACTCTTTAAGAGGTACTGTATTTAAAACATCGTAGTAATTATTTTGTCCACTAGAGGGCAGCAGAATTAAATTCATATTAATTTCGGTTCAATTTAACACCTGGTTCACATCATGGTAAATGGATAGCAAGAAGATCTTTGGTTTGATCTCCAGGCAAGACGGTACAGATCCATTCTGAGTGGTGGTTAAATTTTCTACACATATCTGCAAGGGGTTCGCCAGCCACTCTGGGTTTGCAGCCAGGTTGAAACAGCACACCAAGTTGTCCTATAGGTACCATTACCTAGTCACTAGGATACATAAATCAGAAAACTAGCCTATCTTGCGGTAAAAAAATGGGTAAATGGTCAAATCAATGATGCTACGGTTCTGCTGAGAGGAGCAGCTAAAAATAAAAATAAATGATGCTTAATGAGCTTCTATGCTTCAGTAAAATGTGGAAGAACATAATTCAGCTTTTATAAGTTAAGGACAAATTCTTGCCTTTGGCAGTATTTAACTAACTTGTGGCAGACATAAGTATAGAATTAATGTTCAGTATTTCTTAGTGGGCCACATTTCCTTGTTTTATTTAAAATCCATACTTGTATTATTGTTTGTGTAAGAGGTAAGCTGTACCACAATACTGTTTCAACATACAGGTACACTGATTAACGTTTCTTCTAAAAAAAAAAATATTGATGTAATCAATACCAACGTAGAGTTTACTCATTCATGACAAAGTCTCAAGTCCAGGAGTATCCTTTCTGATAAAAAAAACATTATTATGAGTCATTGTGCATTTTAAACATGCAAACCTTTTAAATAGTTGTGCACTAGCTTGTTTAATGGAATTTCACTTTTCATAGTTCTAACAATCAGTACAACATAAAATTCAAGCACATTTTCACAAAGTAAGTATTGCAAAATCCATTTACTCTGTGAAGATCAAACAAACATGAAATGAACCCGTTCTCCTGTCTGGAATATAAATACATGCCCTGACTAATAATACCATACAGAACTTTTACATCAAGCTGAATGATATTATCTATAACACGAAGAATACAAATATGAAAGGCTGCACCTTTATTGTTGTGCTTTTCATTCATTTGTCAGGTAAGTTTGTTTGTACTACAAAAATAGTTAACATGTTAAAAAAGTGGAAAAATGTATTCAAATTTGGAAAACGCAAATGCATAACAATTACATTTGACTTTTTAAATAGAAAATATTTTATGATAAATGTTATTTTAATTGAATTTATGGTCTTAAAAGTATTTTCAAGAAAAGAAGCTCAAGAACAGCAGAGAATATGGTGAAAAACGTACTTATAATAAAACTTTCCACTATTTACCATAAAATATTTTTTTAGGATTTCTTAAGTGATCTTCGTTTTAAAATGTGGCACAAAAGTGTGCAATACCTAAATAAGAATATAACTCATGTATGCCCAAAAATAAAACATGATTTTTTTTAAGTAAGGTATTTTTGATATATAAAATAAAATCTGGTAGAGTATTACAATTGTTATACACCAATCAGTCATAGCATAAAAACCTAATAACCATTATGACCTAATATTGTGTTGGTCCCCCGCAATGCTTTTTGTATTCTGGCTTTAAGTTCTTCAGCTATCTGAACTATGCTTTTACTTTTGACTAATTGGAAAGTTCTTGGTTTGCTTGACTTGGTAAGTACTAAATAATTCCCACTGTAAACCCTTATACATAACCAATTGTGTGTGTAAATAACATTGACTTGTTATCTTATAAAGCAGGAGCAAGTCTTATCAGCAAAAGTCACAAAGGAGATAACCCTCTGCTGGAGTATGTAGTAAAGAACTCACTAAGGGAGCATCCAGTTCTGACTAAACTGCGCCTGGTATGTGTGACAATTCAGTTTATACTGAATATATTTATAAAAATGACAAACATATAAAGAATACAGGTAAGGAGATACTACACTAAACATATAGAACTCCATTATATTAAGGCATAATGCTTGCTTTCGGCCTTTTCCCGATTGTGTGTGTGTTTGTACTTTTAGAGAACAATGGAGGACCCCTGGAAGATGATGATGGTGGCTGCAGAACAAGCTCAGTTTATGGCTAATCTAATAAAAATTATACAAGCTAACAAAACCATTGAAATAGGTAAGAAATGGCAGCTTAAATTATTACATCTATCCCAATCAATCTTTATATGACTTCAATTTGAAGTTTATGTAGAATTTTTTGGGAGAAAAATACATGGTCGTGTTTTACTACTGCTGTATCGCCTGAATCAATATAATAACACAAGTCAAACAGGACATCCATTCATCTCTGGCTGTAGTGGTGTGCTTACTGTTTTAAGTACCAGGCTAAAATCATATCAACTCTCATTGAGTACCTCACACTAAAATTAGCTGGACCTAACCAACCTTTGTTGTTGGTGTATCACTCTCAAAATTCTATCAAAAGCTTTTACCAGTGAGCTAACTGAGCGAATTGTATATACTTACTTTCTCTGCATTTAATGCCTTTATAAAGATGATAGATGTAGAAAATGTAAACTATCTAGAGTTGGTTTTGTCCAGTCCCACATTATTTAATCCCCCAGTATTTAAGTGTTGGTACTGTAATTTATGTCATTAAATAGTTTATAATTTGCTTTACAAATTCTTGATTCTGACTGTAACACCATACATAACATAACCAGTTTACTATGTAGATATGTGGTAGCCCCGTAGCATCACCAAAGATTTCGACCCTGTACTTGATATGAAGCTCGTTTTGCTTATCCTTTTAGATCAGCACTGAAACACAGTTTGTAAAAACTTTAGCAAAACGTAAACTTATTTTTGTGATTATTTCAGGCATGTACACAGGATACAATGCTCTGAGTATGGCACTGAACATTCCTGAAGATGGCAAAGTGGTTGCATGTGAAATTAATAAAGATTATGTGGAAATAGGCAAGCAATTTTTTAAAGAGGCGAGTATGTCAAACGTGTGTGAGTGTGTGTGTGTGTGTGTGTGTGTGTGTGTGTGTGTGTCTCAAACAAATACATTATAACATAGCCCGAGAGTGCAGAAGATAAACATTTAAAGATTATATCAAAGTACAATTCGTTTCTTTAAACTAATATACTTTAGACTAAACTGAAGTTGTGCTACAAATCAACTGGAGTGCCCGCTCCAGAGAATTATGTTCAGGAGTCAGGTCATAAATTGTACTTAATGACCAGAACATCACTTTGCTCAAATATTCATGACCTTCAAGCTCTACTGAAGACAGAATTGCAAGGTAAGAACCTACATTTACACCATTGATCTAAACAAGGCTCTGGTGGGTGGACAGTTATGGAGCCTATTTGCCTGATGTCGGGGAATACCTTCAGGTGATGCAAAAGTGTCCGTCAAAGAGCAGAGAGAGCTGACTGAAGCAAATGTCTACATCAGTCTCTGCATCAGTGTCTACCAAGTGTGCAAATTCAAGCACTACTGTACTTTGCTGCTGCTGCTTTTTTAAGACACACAAAAGATATGCAGCTGTTAAACCACATTCAAGAAAAAAAATAATACCTGCTGTGATAATTTTAGGCTGGCGTAGAGAAGAAAGTTGACATTCGTCATCAAATCGCACTTAAGACCTTGGGTAATGTTAATGTACATTGTTTCAGCATGATGACCCTCATTATTTTCACTGAAGTTCAATAACCTGCCATGTTCCAAATCACTAACAGATGAACTCCTTGAGGCTGGTGAAGCTGAAACATATGACTTTGTGTTCATTGATGCGGACAAGGCAAACTATGAGAAATATTATGAGAAATCCCTCCAGCTGATTCGGAAAGGTGGCATCATAGCTATCGATAATGTATGATATATATTTATAACTACAATTAAATATAATATCAATATGACATGCTTTTGATTGAGACATTTGCCCCCATAGGTACTTTGGGGAGGAAAAGTGATAAACCCTGACAAGGATGACATCACCTCCCAAACAATTGACCAACTGAATAAAAAACTACACATTGACCAGCGAGTGGATCTGAGCATGCTCACTATTGGTGATGGCCTAACCCTGGCTATTAAACTATAGTGTTTCAGTTTCAAAAATACCACAGATATTGTAGGTGTGTGTTCTCAAGGTTGAATAATAAAAACACTAACAATTTATACAATTATTACATTGTGCTTTGTTTTCTCCTCTATATCAAACTCAGCAGAAGCTTTTATGTTTTTTTTAATCAAAGAAATTTTATTCGGAAGACTTATGTAAAAAGATTTATTCAAATTATGTTAAGCACCATTAATTAATTTATTTCATTGTTTGCTTTAATTGTTTGCATATAATTGAAGAAGTTTAAAATAGTCAGAAATTAACTATAGGAACAAAATACCTTAATATTAAAGTACAAATTAATTTCCCTACTAACTAACAGAAATGTTATTCACGTAGCAGCCGAAACGTTATTTAGGCACATCTTAAAATGCTGTAATAAATCTTCTGGCTAAACAACAATGTAAAAGACAGAATTGTGAGGTAAAAGTTGGATTTTTTAAAAAGACATGATGAGTAAAGAAAAAACTGAATATTGTTTTACACTTTTTGGTCTGTCTTTCACTTTCTTGAAATGTAGTCTTCTCTTGAAAGAGATATGTTGCACAGTTTGTGTACAAAAAAAGATCATTATAAAAGCTTAAATGAAACACAATACAACCTTCCCACTTTGTCACATTCATGACACAGCTAATACAATTCAATTGGCGAGAGTTACTTATACTGTCCTCTTGGCCAGGCAAAATGATATAAAAGACTGAAAAGTCAGTCTAGTTGACTTGTTCATTTTCTTTTACTTTTGGAGGCAAAAAATAAATCAAGTTAAAATAAAAATATTTAAATTAAGAATTAAAAAGTCATTTTAAAAGATTCTTACCCAGGGTCTTACCCCCTTGCCGAACATTTCCCTCCAAAAAACATGATAACAAATGTATTTAAATGTTTGAATATTAAATACGTGGAGAATAAACATGAGAACTGCAGAGTTTAAATATAAATGTTTTTACGTTAGGCTGTAATGACAAGCTGTGACCGCTAGATAACGCTACAGCTATCTTTTACCTAAATGTGGGTTTAAAATGAAAATATGTTGACGATGAAATCTTTTATATTTTCCAGTTTATTTAACATTCCATCGTTTGTAAAGTTGTTTCTACGCTTTTTGTGGCCACAGCAAAGTAGAAAACACGGTCACTTCATAACAAGATGGTCGCGGGTTCACACTAGGTTCAGTTTCTCTAAAGTATGTAACAAGATCCAACCAGCAGTGGATTCAAGTGTTCGGTTTCATTTTATCATTATTTGCATAAACAGAAAGTGAAACTTACTTGAATATAATTAGCCACTGGATCAGCCTCTTCTAAAACGCAACTGATGTGCACAAACGAACCGCAGTGCATCAGTGGGTAAGGGCTGTTCACAGTTATTTTATTGATTTTATGGTTTATAGTGCATATTCTATACAGTATATAAAACATTTAAAACATGTAAATTGCAATGACATTTTGAAAGAAAATAAAATCAAACTTCAGGCATATGGGAAGATAGTTGACTGATGTTCTTGAGATGTTTCATTAATATTATATCTAGTAAATATCACCATTTGTCTGCTATTGTTATACATATATATTGTCTATATATTGCTATATATTTTCTTTAGGTTGTTAGGTTAGCATGTGCAGCATGCACTTCATTACATACCTTTTTGTGTAGTGTGTATTATAAAACATTTGACTGTACTAAAATCATTACAAATTGTTACACTGCATGTGTAGTGAAAAGGAAGTTGTTTTAGTATCTGGGTGAATTCTTGAGTAAGGTTCATATGAAAATCATGTGTTGTTGAATGACCTGAATATATATGCAGAGATAATCACTATACTGGCAGAAATGAGTGTATGTGTTCTAACATTTTTCTCTTTTTTAATTTTAGCTCTAAAACCTAGGAGACAATGACAATGGAAAAACTAAATACATATGAGTGCCACTTTACTTGGGATTTAAAGAAGGAAGATGCTGATCTTAATTACCTGGACATCAAATTTACAGAGCATCTGACAGTCCAGATTAAACATGAAGGCGGTTTAAGACAGAGGGAATTAAATTTTCTGGCCTACATTAAACATCTGCAGGGTTTTAATGACAAAGCTCTTAAATATTTGGAAAAAGCAAAGCAGGAAAACAGTGACCATGCCACTTGTGTAGTTACATATGGGAATTTAGCTTGGTTACATCATTATATTGGTGGTGATTCCCTGGTCAAAGAAAAACTGATTGAAATCTTAGAATCATTATCCACATCAGGAAGTGAGTGTCTCCGAACAGTCCAGAGTGAAAAGTCTTGGTCTTTTCTATGGTTCTCTAAAAAGTACTATGACCGAGCCAAAGAAAGCTTTCTCACAGTTCTTCAGAAAGAACCGAATGACAAGGAGTGGAACACTGGTTATGCCTTCTCTCTTTTTCATCTGGAGGGCCAGGAGACTAGAGAGGACAGGCGTGTACCATTTGAACTGTCCCATGCAGCAAGCCAACTAAAAAAAGCCCTGAAGCTGGATCCAGACAATGCCATGATCTATGTCTACCTGGGCCTCAAATGTTACAAGAACAAGAAGAATTCTGAGGCATGGTTGCACATGCGGAAGGCACTGGATATGGCTCCATTTGACCTGAGTGTTGTTTTGCATGTGGCTAAATTCATGAAGAAGGAACAGTGTTATGACATGGCAATGGGAGTGCTGCAAAGTATGCTAGATAAAGCACCAGACTCCTCTCGTTTGCATCATGAAATTGCCAACAATTACAGATGGAAAGCCTGGCAGATAGAAGACACACATAACCCAAAGCTTCTTAGTCTTTGCATCCAACATTTAAAAGATGGAGCCCGCCTTAATCCAGATTTTATCTACCCACAGATCGAGTTAGCACTTAGGTATGCTGAAGTGAAGAACTATGCTCTTGCAAGGCAGAAGTTTGAGGAGCTAATTGCTTGTCCAAACCTGAAACCAGCTGATATTCAGGCCTGGCATCGTTATTATGGAGACTTTAACATGTACCACCTGGGCTCTGAGGCTACAGCAGTCAATCATTACAAAAAGGGCCTGGCACTGAAGCAAATATCCACTGAATGGAAGACCTGTAAAAACAGACTCTTTAAAGTTCTTCGCAATTGCAGAAAGGATGTATACCATATTCAAGAGTTTATTAATTCTTTAGAGGACAAGAGATATTTAAACACCGAGATGTTTTGATCCCAACACTATACATTCTGAAGAATTTACTAATCGTGACTAAACTTAGACATCAAAACATCAAAAGTGTTGTTTTAAATGGATTCTTTTGCATCTTCGACTGGTTTCTTATAGAGTTAAGGTACTGCATCAGCAATAGACACATCATACAACTGATTATTGAACTAGCAACCCTTTTAGGGATCTTTGTACATGTCATTATCGATGAAACATTTAGATGAAAAACTGTTTTATAATATTAATCATCTGATTGGTTAAAATTTATGAAATCTGCATCTAGCCTTTCGTCCCGGTCAGAAGAAGATGTGCTAGCAAAATCCACACGAAAGATTTGTGACTTATTGTATTATTATTATTTTACCATGCATTTGAGTTGTTTTTGTTGGGAATTAAATGAGAGCATGTATAGTCTAGTTTATTTCCTTTATCATATTTTAAATGACATTTTAATGGTGTGATGATTATAAGTGTTTATGTAGAAGTTCTACTTTTTTGGAAAATATAGATTGTATCTGTAAACAATGTTTAAAAACCAGTGCATGTGACTTTTCTCTTAAATGTATTTTGAATTTGACTTTGAGGTTAGTTGTACATTTTAAAATTACTGCACTTTGTTTTCTCTTTATTTATTTGCAATTACTAAGCAGGAACAAAATTATTAAAATTATATTTACACTATATAAAGTATGTTAAATGCAGTGTAATAATATTTTGATTGTTAAAAAAGCATTAAATTAATTAGTATTGATATCACTTGTGCTTCAGTCATAGTCATAAATCTAAAATGCATACAGTATCTGAACTGTAAACTAATAAGTGATGTTCTGAAAACTACGTATAACAAAATATGCATGATTTAAAATACAAATATAAAGCACAAATCCTATTGAATATTGCTGCCACTTGTTTTAAATGGCAAACTAATTGTAAATGTTTTATTGGTTTTATTTTTCTTGATGTAAAGTATTCAGAATTGTCATTGTGTATGAAATATATACAAATAAACTTGCCATGCCTTACCGGAAGCCTTTCAATAGCTAGATCATGTGTGATGATCAAGTAGTTAGGATTGAAAAACAATCACAACGCAATTTACAGCTGCACTTCTCTTTTTTCTCCTTCTCTTTTTATTTTTCATCATGCTAAAATACATCTATGAAGCACACTGAAGCCAAAAAGCAAATAAATATGCTGTAAGTAAAAGGTTGACTGTCATTAATACTGACGTCAGCTTTCAAATAAATGCACTTTTGCTACTAAAACATTATGACAATAAAATATTTCAATGTTCACTAGCACAAGGCTTTCTAAATACAATATATTTGGCTTTTGTAAATTCTAATATATTGATGATCAAGATCACATTTTTTCACTTTACATAGGTGGTAAGTTTTAAATTATTCTATTAGTGATATTTGCTGCACATTGTGCAAGCATATGCATATGATGTAAAGTCAGGGTGGAATAAATGGCTTTGCCTAGAATTTCTAATTGGTGCAATCTAGCTATGGATTGGTGGCTTTTGAGTATCTGCGTATAAAAGAATATTTATTTGTACAAAATTCTACTAAATTAAAAATTGTCTAACAATAACATGTTGTAAAAGGAAAGAGGCGAGT
This sequence comes from Ammoglanis amapaensis, assembly GCA_028566735.1. Lineage (NCBI taxonomy): Eukaryota > Metazoa > Chordata > Actinopteri > Siluriformes > Trichomycteridae > Ammoglanis > Ammoglanis amapaensis. Next base: position 10,894 of record JAOUQU010062233.1, read on the forward strand.
AAGCTATTTACAGGCAAACGCTAACACATTATAAAGCAGGGTGATTTCAAATTGGATTTTGAGGGCATTGTAGCGCAGATACACGACAACATGGGATGAGTGACCTTGGTTCAAGCACAGCTTCTGAGGACTGATAACAGCTTATGTGGTATTTTTATAACTGTCCTCTACTTCCAGCTGGCTTACATTTTTGGTAGCTGGTAGCTGCTAAGTAAGTAAATTTGAGTGTCATGCTGTGCATTTTTTTACTCAGTAAACTAGGACGATAAAAAGTCTGCAGCTGTTTTAATGCAATACATGGATGGTTGGATGGATCGATACGATTCGATTCTGAAAGTCGACAAGTGGCCTATAGTGGCTTTGAGCAAAGCACCTAACCGCTAACTGCTCCCCAGGCACCGTGGCTAGGTGTGCCAACCAAGTCGGGCACGTGTGCTCAAAGCTGCCCCCTAGAGTGTGTTCACTGGTGTTTGTCAATGTGTTTTTCACTAGACTGATTGGGTAAATATGGAAGAATAATTCATACGTGAGCAAAAAGCACAGTGGTGAAAAAAATATTCTCAATTCTAAATCAGATGGAATAAAGTTTGCTCAGGATTCCTTCATAGATTCCAGCTGCATGCCAGAATATAGGGGAAAATACGAGAGGAAACGATTAAAAGTGATGTGAGAAGCATGGCTTAGGTTATGGTGGGATTCTCTGCAGTTCTTGCGTGCGTGTTGCCCCGCGTGTAGGGGGTGATGATGACGTCAGGATGAATGCGCGCTCCCGGTGCTGCTGAAGCGGTGCATGTGTCCGCACTTTGAGCAGCTCGATTCTGCAAGCCTGACACATGCGGTGTCGTATATAAAGCCTGTCCGTCCTGTCCAGCGCACACACGCACTTTCCCCTCACCATGGAGCGGCTGCTGAATGCGTCCCGGAGGAAGCAAGAGCACCGAGATCAGCGCTACGTGCCGCCCACGTCCACGCAGATCCTCGTCTCAAGGACGGCAACATCACTCAGCAGCTCCAACCCACCGCGACTCTTCTCCTCACCTGACCTACAGGGAGTCATGCCGAACGAGAAAGACGTACTGCGCGGCCTCAACGAGCGCTTCGCCGGCTTTATCCAGAAGGTGCATTTTCTGGAAAGCCAAAATCGCGCCCTGGAGCAAGAAATTGAGGACATCAGGGAGAAAGCCAAGTCGTCCGGGTGCCTGCAGACGCGCTACGAGCCCGAGCTGCAGGAACTGAGGATGCAGGTGCAGTCCATTTCCGTGCAGAAGCATCAGATCGAGCTGGAGCATCAGCGTCTGGCGGATGAGTTCACCACACTGAGAGAGAAATATGAAACAGAAACCCGCAGTAGAACCGAAGCCGAGGAGAGCATCTCAGCCCTCAAGAAATACACCGAGCAAGCCTACAGAACCAAACAAGAGATGGACCGAAAGGCGGACATCCTGGCCGGTGAGATCGACTTCCTGAAGAAGAACCATGAATCTGAAGTGGCCGAGATGTTATCCCACATGCAAGAGACGCGGGTCTCCTCGGGGATGAGCAGCTTTGGCCGAGGTGAGCTCACATCAGCCCTGCGGGACATCAGGACACAGTTGGAAGGTCGAGCTGTCTGTGGCGTCTCTCAGGCCGAACAGCGTTTTAGCTCACAGCTGGTGAAACTCACTAAAGCCGCCGAGGCCGACAGAGGGGTCCTGATCGCCAGCAAGGATGAGATCGGACGGTTCAGGAGACAGCTACAAGAGAAGAATGTGGAGCTGGAGTCAGCGAGGGGGATGAGAGAAGCACTGGAGAGACAGCTGTATGATCTTGAGCAGAGGCACAATGCAGAAATTCATCACTACCAGGTGAGACTTGTTTAAAACGTGTGTACAGGGATAATAACCTTAGGTAGGTTTATGAACTCGGGCTTATCGGTTGGTTTGGTTATGGAAACTAGGGCAATGTAATGCGTAATGTAATGTGACCCTGGACTAGAGTATTGGCACTGATCCCTCCAGTGTCATCCAAGTGTGAGGATGGCATATACTTTGATTGTGGAAATAATGTACACATTTACAAGCATTTTAGAAGCAACTATACAAAACAATAACAATTGTGATCAAGTACAATTCGATTTGTGGGATACAATTGTGGGTAATTTGTCTAACAGTTGCAGCTTGACAGTGCTGAAGCTTGAACCACCAAACTTCTGATTACAAGTCCGGTATCTTAATTGCCGATGTACCACGGACCCTTCAAAAACATAAAACACGAATATAGCAGAAAAATTATACCACATTAATTATTGATGCTATTATGTAAAACTGTTTAGTCTAGTGGTGCAATGTTACAAATAATATTATTCTCCTCTATTTAAAAAACCCACACCACATTCAGCATGCACCTAAATAAAAATATCATAGAGTTTGAACTAATTAATTTTAATCTATTTACAAAAAAAAACTACTATCCGCCAGAACACAAGGCAAGTCATGTTAATGCATTTCTGTTGTTTACAGCAAGTTTTATTTTTAGTTAAGTTTGCCAATAACTCTTTACCTTCATGACCAAAAGTAAATTCAGAGTAAAAATATTGGTAGAATAAAGTTTCCGTGGAATACGTTTGTATCATTTTTTCATTTTGTAACATTTTTCATTTTTTTGGCGGTTCATAGGAAACCATAAGAGAACTGGAAACGGAGCTGAAAAACACAAAGTATGACATGACAAGCCATGTGCATGAGTACCAGAATCTACTCAACGTAAAAATGGCCTTAGATGCTGAAATCTATTCCTACAGGTAAAATACTTACCTAATGCGTCTTGGTTTAAACCTATAGAATACATTCCACATTTTATCTAGGCGTTTTATAACATGGTGCTATGTTTATTTCTTTCTCTTATAGAAAATTGTTGGAGGGCGAAGAGTCAAGGTACTCTACTTTATCTGCTGCAAATGTATCAACACCTTATGTTTATAGGCAATCTCCTATTTATACATTGCCTAGTGTTACAAGGATTGGAGAACCAAACAGAAAATCAGAGCCACAGTACAAGTTTGTTGAGGAGATCATAACTGAGACTACCAGGGAAGACATAGAAATTCTGGAAACAGTGTCTGATGATGCTGGAGAAGAGCAAGAAGCTGACAAAGAGTGCAATGATGAGATTACAGATACAGCAGCAGAAAGTGTAGAACAGGCTGAGGAAATTGAGCTCCATGAAGATGCCACTGATAACCAGAAAGCCAATGCAGAACAACTGGAAAAAAAACTGGTAGAAGTCTCGGTGGATACTGAAGTAGCACAAAACAAATTAACTGCATCAGAGCACACTGACGTGAAAGGAAAAGATGAAAAGACCAAAAGTGATGACCCAAGCCTCAAAGCTGAAGAGCCTGATACAGAAACAAAACCACAAGCAGATATAACTAATGATGCTGAGTTAGCTGGGAAAGAAAAACAAGACTCAGCAAATGAGATACATCAAGAAAAATCAACCGAGCAAAAAACAGAGTTGAAACAACAATGCACTGATTCAGATCCAGATCCAGCTGCCAAAGAAAAACTCACAGAAAAGAGTTCTCAAAAATCAGAGGACCAAATGGGAGAAGAAATGGTAGCCAAGTCTTTACATGTCTCTGAAAAAACAACTAAAAAAAGTGAGGAAGATGGTGAAGTGAAATTATTGGAGGTGGAAGCAACCAATGCTGATTCACAGCCAGGATCTGAAAAAGCTGATGCAGAACAGGAGGCTCCTCCTCAAAAAGACAGCAAAGCAGAAGAGAAGGATTCTCTAGTGATGAGCTTAAAGAATAATGCAGATGATTCACAAAAAACACCACCCAAGGAAGAAAAGAATCTTGAGGCAAAAAAGTCTACAGATGAAAATAGCAATAAATCTTTAGAAAGCAAAGACAAGAAAACTAAATCTGAAAAGGGGGAGAGTACTCAGTCAGAAGTAGAGCAAAGAAAACAAGTGGGCGAAGCAAAATCAGCAGTACATGAAGTGAATGAGCAGGGACATGCAGAAAAGAAGGAAAGTGCAAAAGAAAAAGAGCTTGATCAAGTTCAAAACAAACCAAAAACTGAAGTAATGGAAGAAAGAACCCAAGAGCATTATGAGCAACATACACCCGGGACTGAAGGAGGTCTGAAAACAAATGAGACCAATACCAAAGAGCAAATTCAAACTTTAGTAGCTGTTGATAAGGAGACACCTAAACAAAACGAAGAGAAAAAAGAGCCAGAAGAGGCCAAAAAGGAGACTTCAGGTACCACAAAAGAAAGTAAACCTGCGCATCAAGAATCAAACACTAAAATTGCTAAAGATGTGCTGGTGTCTTCCTCCAAAAAAGAACAAAGTATAGACCAACCACAAAAGGACAAAGCATTAAATGAGACAACCACAAAAGCTGAGAAACCAGACAAACCTGTTGCAAGCAAGGTGAAGGAAGTCAGTCCCAAGGTGGACAGCACAAAACCTCAACAACCTGAAAAGGATCCTACACTACCAAGTGAGTCCAAAAACAGGGCAGAGGAAACAGCTATTAGCAGCATGAAGGCTGGCACAGACCAGAAGGACAGAGACATGTCACGTGTAACTGAGAATGGAGTACATGTCTAAAAGATTCTCCGAGATCTCCACATAAGCACACAATCACCCAATAGCTGAGATGAACGTGGCACCGTAATACTTTAGTGCATTAAATAAAAGGCAGCACTTCTATGGCATTACTGTAATAACAAAAAAATGTTTAAAATCAGTTTCACTAGACCCCAAGTCAAAACAGAGCTTTTTGCATCATTGCAATGATCATTACCACAAAGATGAACTGAGGTTTAGTATTAATTAATTGCAGCTTAGGAGCTTTGGTCACATGAGGATGTATATGCATGTGCACTTATATCTTGATATACAGCCATGCTGATGAATGAATCATGAAAATAGAATGTATTCTGTCTATTCAAATGAAATATTTTGCTATGGTACAACTTATGCTTATTTAAATGTGTATCGTTAGAATGCTATATATTATCACAATAAATGTTATTTCAGCTTATCAATTGTTCTATTTGTAAGCCATCATTTATATCTCCTAATCTACCTCATACATGTGTTGTAGAACACTACATAAATATGTGAAGTCAAAAGGACATACCTCCTCCTTCAATACATTTCTCTATAGACTTTTTGTCTGGAGTTAACATAATATTAAATGTTTACCAACCACGTGTTTCAAATTTCAAATAGATTTTAGATTCAAAGTAGCCACGTTTTTGCTTTTATGACAAATTTGCACTTGACTTTACCATCAACTTCACGAGGAGCCACCTGGAATTGTTTTCTTGAAGCACATGTTAGCTGCTTTACTTTGTGGTCCAACATCTTAAACCAGGGGTATCTTACCCATCCTCAGAGGATTGATGTGGCTGCTGTTTTTTATTCCAACCAGATCAGAACAGGTCTGATCTCACTAGTTTAATTAGCTGGTCTCACTTAACCAGCTGATCATGTGACCTCCTGGATTGGTTGGAATAAAAAAACAGAGGCCACACCGGCCCGTTATGACATTTGTGTTGAGATGACCCTTTCTTTCTACACAATCTAGCCTAAGTTTAAGTTTTAACTTTTAAATATTAACTAGATATAAACTGTAGATATAAAATTTGTATGCTTTTGAACAGCACATAAAAATACACCTTAAAGTCATGGTATAATTCAGGGGTCACCAACGTGGACTCATGAGGTCGCCCGCGGGCCTGTTCTAAAAACAACTCATAATAGTGAAAGTTACCAATGAATTGCATTTTTTTTGTCGCGATTCTTTTTTAAATCACATTTGCATTGGTGT